>CAEGAE010053202.1:0-102068 GCA_903067095.1 Girardinus metallicus
TTGTGAGCCTGCCTCTTTATTATTACATTGAATTAATTTCAGATTTTTGTATAACTTTTCTTCAAGTTATACAAAAAGCTATTATTGTTACAGGTAAATTTTCTAAACTACAGAAAAGTAACTGTGAGAGAGGCTCAAATGTGAAAAATTGGACTGATATTGATATGCGATAGTAACACTGCTGTTATGTTAGATTTACCAATGTTTTATTGCATCTTTTTTTTATCCCTTTACCCGATTAATCATAAGAATAATCGATAGATTACTCGATTAATAAAATATTTGTTTACAACAGGTTTTCAGTTGTAGTTTAATGTGTGCGTAATATGGAATGTGTTGCTAAAATAAGCAACATATTCCATATTATGAGTTTTAGTATGTAAATTAGATCAAATCTGTATTTTAATATTGGTGAATTTAACATTTGTTTTCCTTTTCAAATGAACAGTTTTATGGGGGAAAAAAGTCAGTCTGTTTTGAGCTACGTCTTTCTGAAAAATCATTCTTTCACCCCTGCGAAAGCAGGGAAAGCATAGTAAGTTGCATTGAAACTACTTGCCCGTATGCAGCCCAACCCCTTCTGTGGGCTTTTGGAAAAGATGGAACATCATAAAGTATCTCTGAGTAGAGTATGCTTGTCTACTTTCATAACTTTTTAAATGGTTCCTTTCTTTCTTGTGAATTGACATACAAAGGCTTAACTGTAGATGGCTGCTTGTCCCCAGCCAGTATCTTAGTGTCACTTTGTGTTGCCCAAAACCTCGATAGGTGATGTGCATTAAGTCAGTGGTGGCTGTCACTGCCACTCTTTATCCCACCACATTAAGGAGAAAACCTAAAAGTCTTACACAGTGAAGCAGATTCCATTAATTATTGAGATAACACGTCGAGCTTTAGCGTCTCAGTGCAGCATGAGCACTGTTCCATGTTGCTGAGGATAGCTGGGATATAGCTGATTAGTGGAGGTTGGTCCTGAGGGGTCAGAGCCATGTGACTGATGGTTTGGAGGAGGTCTCTCCAAAGTGCAGCCTGGGGGTAGATGTGTCATGTGCAGCCTTTGACCACAATTCAAAAATGATCCAAGTTTAGCCCACTAGCTCAAATGGTTGAGGCAGATATATGTGTAGATTTTAGGGTGAATCTTCTCCCTGGTGCAGGGGCCTTCGGAAAAGACACAAATTCAAATGTTCTTCAAATTGTAAATGTAGGTTACAAGACGAAGTATTCACTTTTTATTAAAATATAAATGAATACATTTTTATAATTTCATTTTTGTGGTCCAGACATATTTTCTACTTGACCTGATTGCCAAAAAGTTTGGTGTGTTTAGAGTTTCAGTTCAGTTGTCAAGGGCTGTCTTTGTGTATTGCAGAACAGCAGAACAATGTTTTACTTTCTTCCTATACTGACCAGGGAAAAAAAATGGTGCTGACCTTTTTACATTAGTTTTACTTCAATTGTGCCACTTTTGTTAAAGTTTTTTTCCAGCTATTTTTCTCTTTTGTATTGTCATTCTCATCTTTTTAAATAATCATTTGCCTCTTACTGTATTTATCGTCGTCAACATGGCGTTGACTGGTTCTGTTTGTTGTCTTTCTCAGGAGGCTTTCTTTGGAAAGGACCTCCTGGACAAAAGCAAGCAGAGTAGACCGCAGGGGGTCGAATCAGGCTTGCTGGAGGACGGGCAAAGCTACGTGGAGAGGAAGCAGCCCACTGCAGGCTTCTTGAATTCAACATCAGACCCGCTAAGTGCATCGGCAGCATCCATTCCCGCTAGGCCGGCAGCACCACGTATGTATAAACAATAATATTGTTCCCAGTGATTAGTGGTGATGTAACACTGCAGCGAATGCAGTGTTGTAGGATAAATATTGAATATATCAAGAAAACGGTTTGTTTTAGATTACAAATTTCTCTCCTCTGTTCCTAAATACACGGCATTCCAAAACTTCTTATAACGCTTGAACTTAAATCATTATATTGCATCATGAGCACACACTTTAATGTACTTTTTCGGGATTTTATTTGCTCAACTAACTAATGCATGATTTGAAGTGGAAATGAAATGATACATGATTAAATATTTTCTTCCAAAGAGATTGTGGAACCACCTTTCACTGCAGTTACAGTTTCAAGGTTTTACCAGCTTTGCACATGTGCAGAAGGAAATGTTTCTTTTTTGTTCTATGCGAGAAAGCTCAAGGTCACTCAGGTTCAAGGCTTGTGTCAAATTCATATTAGATTTATTTCTGGACTTTGACTGAGCTGTTGTCACCCATAGCTCTATCTGGATGTTTGCCTGCGCTGTACTGGTGGAACATAAAGCTCAGTTTTTAGGTGTTTTGAAGCCGTTAATATGTTGTCTTCCAGGATTTGCCTCCCATTAAATGGGTCCAATTTCTCCCCCTCAGATGCTCTCTTTACAAAACCATCCCCTCTGCATGATTCTGACACCTTCAATATGGGGATAATGTGTTTAGAACAATATGCGCATAACATTGTTCTGGCAAAGTAGAATTTTGGTCTCTTCTGACCAGAACATCTGGTTAATCATCTGTGGAGTTAGGCGAACAGTCATTTCTTGTAGGTCTATCTTGTAGGTCTACAGTTAGATCTACAGTCAGGATAATTTATAACCGATATATCATTTTCTAATGATATATCGGTTGGTTTTCTGTGGAATAAGATAAGTTTGGGATGTTATTTGATAGCCTAACCCTGCCTTATGTTTGGCCACTTTTCCACTGACCTTCTTTCTGTGTTCTCTGATCTCTGTGATGCTGTTGGATCCCCAATGACCAAAAAACAAGTTTCTGAGGCCTTCAAATAACAGCTGGATTTATGCTGAGATTAAATTACCCATAAGGGACTCTATTTACCAATTACCAATAATCGGTAAATATTGGCAATAATTTACCAAATTGGTTGAACTGGATTTTTTTATGATATCAAAGAATAGGAAGCTGAATACAAATGCACTCATAACTTGTCCAATTTTTATTTATTTGTTTTCTTTTTATTTAAAACAATTTTTTTTGTCTAGTACATCACCTTGTATAAAATAATACAAGGTAATGTATTATTTTTACAAAATAATACATTACCTTGTTTTGCTCAACCAGATAAAATCCCAATAAAATACATTTGAGTTAGTTGTTCTAAAGTGACTTTCTTTTTTTTTTTATTTTAATGGGTGACGTAAAAAAAAAAACTAGCTTTTTGTACAACACATGAAGCCAGAAACCAAAATGACCATTTGTCTGAAAGAAAATAAAAGCTCTCCTGTCACAAAGCTTTTATTCAGTTTTATTTTTTTTTTGCTTCGTTTCTTTCTTTTTTTTTCTCTGAGATTCAATTATTACTTAGTCAAGAATCGAGGATGTTTGTCTTTTTATACTGTTACTTGTAGCTTTCTTGGCAGGCAACAATGAAGATCATTTTTTGAGCAGACAATAGTTGAAACAACCTTCATTTTATTGTAGCATTTAAATAGTAAATTTTTGTAAGGAACAGAAATTAAGATTATGATATTTCTACTATTTTTTTTATCTCTGGACTTTACTGAAGGATGCTTGATGGTACTGGATTCCAACTGAAGCTTTTTGTTATTTTAAGTGATCCCCTTTCAGCCCTGATCTATAAACCACCATTTTGAAAAATTATGACTTGATTTCAATCATTTTAACTGAACCTGTGGACTCCTTTTGTTAACATTTGTGACTCGCTGTTAAAGTAGAGTTCAGCTATCTATCTTCAACCTGTTTTGTATTTTTATATCACATTAAACTCCATGTCAGTCAAATATTGTTATGACCTCTTTTGGGGTAAAACGGCTTTTGAAAATTTGAGTTCATCCAAGGTTTGATCAACAACAAGTTCTACATGCGACATCCCGAGAAGCAGCTCAAGATCCCTCATGTCAGTTCATCATCATTTATTATTTGTGACACTTTGGTTTTCCTTTTTTTTCCTTTTATTTCTTTTCCTTCATCTGCAGAGACGACAGAGGAACCATTAGTTGATCTAGCTGATGTTCTGAACACTGGTGCAGACATCTTGGGAGTGCTCGGAAAGCCAAGCGGTGATTCTGGTGCGTCAAATGTCTCACAGGCAGTGACAGTGACAGAATATATTAATAGTCACCTATGATGGGTTTATGTAATCCTCTACTACTCCTTATACAGACATATCCCCAGGGAACATGTTTATTTTACTTTCTTCACCTTTGTGATTTTCTTTATTGCCTCATTTTAATTGTTCATTTTGGTTTTTACCTTTGTTTAGTTTATTCTGTCTTCACCATTTTATTTTACTTGGTTTTGGGTTCTTGTAGGTCTTGATTTTTGCCCCTTCAAGGTTGACAGCTCACCTCCTCCTTTTGGTAAGGGTGCTTTGGCCTCCAGTTCTCTGCTTTAGTGCGTTTCTCCTGCAGTGTGTGTCTCTGTTTTGGATGTGCATGTTTAAACACTACAGTGACCTCATACCTAGCTTTTCTTTTTTCTTCCTCTCTCTCAGCCATTTCAGATTGCAATAACACTCATAAGCTGCTTAGTATCTGTCTAACACACCTTCAGTTTTTGCCCAAATGTATTTGGTTTGCCAGTCTTTGTGATCGTGAGCCTTCAAATATCCTCTCATGAATTCATATGTGGCTCAAAGAAGATTTCTTCAAAATGGGGAAAAAAAAAACTGACAAGGGTGTCCTAGCATTCAAAAATGAGCAGTCTAGAAAGTGAAGGTCCTTGACAAATGTTCTTAGTTTCTGAATGCAGTAAAGGGCCTCTATCTTCATGCCTTTGGCTTCCTGACAAAAAGATGTGCAGTACATTTTGTGGGGTGTTTATGGAATGAAAATTGAGGCAATCTCTAATTTTAAGCGCTCCTGGGAGTTACAGTGCATAAATTTATTATGTAAGTTTTATTAAATGATTTTCTAAAGCAATCTTTTCATCACATGAAAAGTATTAAGATGTTTTGTACAAACCGAGCTTGACTTAAATTGTTTAGTTTTAATTGCCTTTCTACTTAAACAAGTTCTCATGCATTGACTCATTTAAAAGCAACACGTGTGGTGACTTTTTTCCCCCTTTGTGTTACATCTTTCTTTGTTTTTCTGTCTGTGTTTCCACAGCTGGACTGGACATCGGGCCACTTGCAGATGGCTCCCCAGTAGCGCCCCAGTCTCAGACTGGCCGAAGGACGCCTCGAACCATCCCAGAAGAACCCCTGGATGGCATTCTTAGTCCGGAGCTAGACAAGATGGTCACTGATGGTCAGTGGGAAAACATACAGTTGATGATTACACAGAAACCTTCCACATCAAACTGAGTCTAATCAGGATTTTTGTCAGACAAATTTCTGAGACTAAAAAATATCATAAGTTAATTAGCACTGGCAGCTTTTCTTCCTTAAGATGCTTTCTAACCTTATGGCTTGAAAGGCTCTTTGAAATGTAAATCGGTGAATTGTGAATTTTACATTTTAAATTAACATTAGCATCACTATAATCACTAAATCAGCCATAACCATATTAGTGGTTAGTATAGTTTCTATTTCAAAAACAGCTGTTTTTGTGTATTTATTTTAGACAGGGTAGACATGTACTTTTACTCTGAAATTTCATGAACACTTGCAGTATTTGATTCATAAAATACTTTTTATCTGAATCTACAGTGACAAGTTGAATAATGATGTTTTATGATTTTTCTTCCTTTTTAGAATCAATTCTCAGCAAATTTTACAAAATTCCAGGTTGGTACTTTTTTAACACTTTTGCCCACTTACATGTGCAGTTCAGTGTTTAGCAAAGAAAGAGAACCAAAATAAACCAATGTTATAATATTATTAATATATTTATAGTAAGTTATTTCTCAGACACAAAGAAGAAAGAATGAGTTTGAAGAATAGACTAGAAATTTTACTTAATGAGCTATTAGATTAGGTATTTTACTTATATGCGCAACATTGTGTTTGCTACACTGTTCCAGAGCTGGAGGGCAAGGATGTGGAAGATCTCTTCACTGCAGTCCTTAGCCCGAGCACGAGCCAACCACCTCCACCACAGGTGCCTCACCCTCAGGTCCCAGGACCCCTCCCTGCTACTCCTGGCACTGGTATACCTCATCATAATGCAGGTACACTATCCAGTCATCTTGTATTTATTTGAATGTAAGCATCACATAAAGGTTTTTAAAAGAATAATTTATTCATATTTGTGTCTACTATGTGTGTAGGTAACCCGATGTTTCCAAGGATGCCAATGATCAATGGTATGAGGGGACCAAACCCACGCTTCCCTGCAAATCCCGCAACAGGACCTTGCATCCCAGAAAATTTCTCTCCTCTGAACCGTATGCCTTTCACTGACAATCCAAGGTAACACACAGCTTGCTATTAATAAAGCTCTTATTTTGTTGTCTCTGACATTAAATGATATTTCTTGAGCTGCTGTTCTTTTTGTTGCAGGGATCGTAAATTTAATCAGATGGCCAGAGAGGCAGTTGGTCCTTGGCCAGCTTCTACCCATGGCCCTGGCCCTCCACCTCCCGGGCCTTTGCCTGATGGGGAAACTGAAGCCATGTCAAACGCCCAAAGGAGCACACTCAAGTGGGAGAAGGAGGAAACGCTAGGGGAGCTTGCCACTGTTGCGCCTGTCCTATATACAAATATCAATTTCCCCAACCTTAAAGAAGAATATCCGGGTAAGTAGTTGGTTCAGAAGCTTTAAGCTATCTTTCCAGATTTATTTATTTATTTATTTCAGTTTCTGTTATTTGAGCATATTTTGCTACTGCATTATTTAATTTGCATTTAATTTATTTGTTTTTCCAACAGATTGGTCTACAAGAGTAAAGCAAATTGCTAAACTTTGGAGGAAAGCTAGCTCACAAGACAGGGCCCCATATGTGGTAAGATCCCTCTCCTGTCTCTGGCCTCCTGCTTTTTGACAGTGCAGTGAATAATCCAGTCAAACCTTTTAGACTCTTTAGAAGAGAACAATAAAACTGCTTATCTTCAGCATAAGTAAATTGCTATATTTTTGGAATAGTTTACCCTGATAATTAAGACTGCTTTATCTAGTGCATTTACCTTCACGATTTGAGACTTTTGAAATTTGAGTAGAGAAAGTGCTGTGAATGTCTCATAGCGACCGTATGTTTCTACTGGCCTTGAAGGCGTTTCATACTCAGTTTTATAGTTGAGGATTTAAAGTAGATTTCTGTAATTTTGCAAATTGTCTAAGGGTGTTCAGCTCCAGTACTCAAGAACCAGTATCCTTCATGTTTGAGATGTAATGTTTGAGATGTAATGCTATGTTAATGTGTCATTCACATAGCAGATTTAAATGGATTTAAAAGGACACATCCGAAACATGCAGGACACTGGTTTCTGAAGTGGAAAACCTTCTCCTGTAGTTTCAAGCAGAGGAAGGCCGATTGTGCTTCCTTTTCATGAGCTATTTGTCCTGTCATCTATGTAGCTGAGCAATAAAAAGCAAAATTACATGTTGACAGTCATTGTCTCCCACTATCTTACTGAATTTTAAATATCTTTTGGAAAAAAGATTGTCATAAAAATTTTGATTTATGCTAGTTCTAGTATTTAACTTTATGTATAATCTACTAATGTTAATTCAGTCTATAATTGTGAGAACAGGGATCAGATGTATTGTGCAGCCCTTACTTTGAAGTCAATGTCCTGTTAAAAACTCCACATTAATCTTTACTATTTAGTGTAAATTGACAGTTGTGCATACACTAGGATGTTGATGTAGCCACCCAAACATAGAAACTGCATCACTTAGCTTCAAAATAAGTTGCTGTTTCCAATAAAAGTAGGTGTTCAGTTTCACATGTTAAATTCCCACTTCAAGCGGTTTAATTTAAGATATTTTAACCACAACACGGTTAGTCCTGCGCTATACAGTCCTGGACATGTATAGGGCAGAATCCAGCCCTATAGACTGTTATCGCCCCAGTGTGGTTTACAATAAGAGGATATAGTATGTAAGTCTAACACATTATGCCTTCCAAAAGGATGTCACTTAGGATGTTTGTCTATAGGGAGTCATAATCCTACTGATTTTATTAAATAAATTGGAATTTGAATGCTAATCTGTAATGTGGTGTTTTATATTAATACTAAGAAATATATAGACTGCTGAATCTGAGGTATAAAACATGTTTGTGATTATCTTAAGTAAATAATATCTTCACAACCCAGAGAAACTGATACACAATAATCGAGTATATAATGGTTTTATAATGGCAATGCTTGATGCAAAATTGAGCTGCAAATTTTCAAAGATGTGAGTAGACCAGGAGTGATACATGAAACAGCATTTGTAATCTTTGCTTGAAGCATTGTTTATTTTGTTTAGATAGCAAACAAATTAAAGTGTTCAAAATGACTACCTACTGTATTATTTAGCACTTATTAATCTGAATAGCAATTTCAATCTAGTGTCTTTGCTCATTTATGGTTGTTAACAAAAACAATGAAAGAAAAAAAAGCCATAGTTTAGAGGAAAACCTTATAAAACTTAACTTCACCTGTTAGCATTGAAAAAAAAGTAAACATCCTTTTTCTTTTTAGGTAAAGAACATTTTACTAAGGACCTAATATATCTAAAATTACTACAGTATAACATAGAAACTGTTTTTTAAAACACTTTTATTGTGTGAACCATATCATTGTGCTTTAATTTATATACAATTTACACCTTTTCTACAAAGAATTGTTTTGTCAGACCCATAGTTATGAAATACTTATGTGACGCCTGTATTTGTCAATGTGGTTTATTTTGCTGTTTAGCAAAAGGCAAGAGATAACCGAGCAGCCCTGCGCATCAACAAAGTCCAGATGTCGAATGAGACGGTGAAGAGGCATCATCCGCAGCAACATCCCCCTGAGGTGTTTGATCCCAACATACCACTAGACACAGATCTCCTCTTTAAAGACCCTTTGAAACCAAAAGAGTCAGAGCATGAACAAGAGTGGAAGTTTAGACAGGTAAGAGTGTATGCAATGAAGTCAGAGAATGCAGCGCCAGGTCCACTTTATATAAAGACAGCTAAGAAGTGGTCGTTTATTAACGCTTCCTAAACATCTGCACTATCCTTCGCATTAACCGTGATGACATTGGTGGTTAGTAGGTCCAGTTCATTCTTGGCATGAGAATAAATTCTGCATCTTTGTTGAAATCTAATCTCTCCTTATCTCTCTCTCTGTGTTCTGTCTTGACAGCAAATGAGGCAGAAAAGCAAGCAACAGGCCAAGATTGAAGCCACACAGAAATTGGAGCAAGTAAAAAATGAACAACTCCAGCAACAGCAACAGCAACAACAGCAACATCAACAACAGACAACCAGTCAATCAGAGGGAGATGGTACCAACAGTGGTAACCAGAGTCCAGTCTCTCAGCCCAGTAATGGCAGCTCCTCCCCGATGCAGCAGTTAAACCCAAAAGAAACCTTTGCACGGCCACAACTACAAGCAACCCCAACATCTTGTCCTTCAGAGGATGTTTTTGTGCGACCGCCCCCTCCCCCTCCATCTGGTCCATCGTCCCAGCCTCAGTCTCCACAAGTTTTCTCACCAGGATCCTCTGGTTCTGGACCATCTTCTCCATGGGACCCTTATGCCAAAATGGTAGGGACCCCAAGACCACCGCCTCTTGGACCAAATTCATGTCGCAGAATGTCTGTGGAGTCAGGTAAATCACCCACCTCTTTGACAGAACCGCAAGACAGAGGAAGACCTTCTCCAGCACATGAATCATTTGGTTCTCCCACATCAGTGTGCAATGACCCTTATGCCAAACCTCCTGATACACCTAGACCTACGGGAGAAATGGATCCCTTTCTGAAACCCATAGGACCACCCAGGGGCAGTCAAGCGGCTCAAGGAAGATCCCCAATGGGTTCTCCTGGCAGAGACCCATACTCAAGGCCCATGATAAGAAATGATGCCTATCAGCGCATGGCCCAGAACAGGATGATTTTGTCTGACCCTTACTCAAGGCCTCTAATAGCACCAATACCTGGAAGTAATGAATCTGGAGCTGTTCCTCTCTTTAAAACACCAATGCCCCCTCCTCAGGCTCAGGATGCCTTCAACCGACCAGGTCAACATCCCACTGACAGATTCTCCCAAAATCAACCAAATGACCCCTATGCACATCCTCCGCATACCCCAAGACCATCAGCAAATGACAGTTTCACCAGTCCACCTAGAATGGGTCAGCATCACCCTCAGGGGCACCCATTTTCTCAGTCAGGACCAGTTCCTCAAATGTCTAGAAATCCTTATGCACATGCACCATCCACACCCAGGCCAGATCGTTTTACTTATGACCCCTTTGTCCAGCCCCCTGGTCCCAACAAGCCAGGTCCAGACCTTTTTTCGCAGCCTGCAGGAAACCAGCGATCCATGAATGAACACAGCATTCAACCTCGACCATTTTTTGAAACCTATGCTCGACCACCAGGCACCCCACGTCCTCATGACAACTACGGTCAGTCATCAAACTCATCTAGTCCGTCCTCCGACCCTTACTCACAGGCTCCTGCTACTCCTCGTCCCAGTGGGATGAACCAGTTTGCTCATAAGCCCCACATTGGACAACGAATGTCCCCTTCCCACTCAATGGATCCTTTTGGTCATCCACCAGGTACTCCACGGCCCTCTGTGGGAGAAAGATTCTCTAAGTCACCAGGTAGCCAAAGGGGACCAGTAGAAGCATTTGTTAGTACACCTGGGCCATCTAGGATAGGGGGTAATGACATGTTTTCACAGCCAGGGACCCACAGAACAATGGTTAATGATCCTTATGCCCAACCTCCAGGGACCCCAAGGCCTGGTTCTGATGTGCATAACAGACCTATGGTAAGGCCAGGACCAGGAGTAGGTCAAGACCCCTTCTCACCTCCTCAAACCAGGCTTCAAGAGCAGTTTCCTCATCCAGACTCTCTCACACCAAAACACCCTGGAGTTTCCGAAGATGGATTTGGCCAGTCACCTTCCACAAGACCCAGTCAGACTCCTGGGCATGACCCATTTGAACAAGTGCCCATGGTGCCTTGTCCACAGTCAACAGAGAAAATGGAAATAAAAGATCAGACAACTGTGGGGAACAGTGGAGCGGGCCCTCAAGATCCCACCCAAATGCCAAACAACCCACAAATGCCTGCTTCATCTTCTGAATCACAAGGTGTGACTCTCGCTGAGACGGAGGAGAGACTAAAACAGGTACCCCAGAACTGAAACCCTCCAGAAAAAATACTTTTTTCTTCTGTCACATACAGAAAACCAGCTCCTACTGTTGCAGAGTTGTCTAATTTATTGTTATCAGGACTGATGAGATGACTCTACAGCAGCAAGTACTGGTTGCTATTTGACCCTGCATCTACATGGTCAATTTCATAATGAATAGGTTTCCATGGAGATTATTGTAGATTTGTCATGGATTATAATGTATTTGGTGAAGATGTGTTAAACCCTTCAAATCTTTCATTGAGGTTGCATAATCTCTCATTGAAAAATTGAGGGAAAAATGTTGATTTGTATTTATTCAGTGAAGGAAAAATTAAATGAGTAATAGTTATTAATAAAGTCAGAGAACTATCACAATTTTTGGTACATATTCTCTTAATGCTTTGTACAACCCCCCTTTTTGGTAGTAAGACAGCAGATATTCTTCTGCTGTAACATTTCACAAGTTGGGGCTTGCAAAGACTGGGTTAGGATCTCTGATAGTCTTGGAAGAAGGTTGATTTTCTGTTTTTTGACCATTTTGAAAGACCCAGTCATGCATTTTCAGTTTTATTGGCTTAGAACACCATCACTTTTTGCCATCCATTCTGTTTCTTGTACATTTGGAAGAGGAAAGGGGCCACTAAGGCACTGACTTCCAACATGCTTTTGTACTGAGGGCCATGAAGGGCTTTTCTACTCTCTCCTTTGTTTCACCCCAACCCCAGATGGAGTGCTTGTTGTAGAAAAGCTCCATCATTCTTTCTTCTTTCAAGATAAATCCCAGCAGAGTTTAGTAAACTCCACATTTTTATACTTGATGGTGAGACAGGAAATGCTTTCTTCTGGTATCACTCGCAAAGACCTGCTTGCATTTAATGGACCTCTAATAATTGATATGAAGACTTGGCGACCCCCAAGTAGCAACTTTTCGCTGGAGTACACTATGATCTTGCCCAATCTGTTCAGTGATGAGAGAAATATGGGTCTTCATCCAGTTTTGTTGTTACTGGTAAAAAGAAATAAGCCTCTCACGTGTTTTCTAGCAACAGAAGTGGAACTCCTCCCACTTTATTATTAGAAGATGAGCATGTTTAGTTAGCTAGTTTTACCCTCTGTATGCACTGTACAATGACTGCTGGAAAAGACAAGTGTTTTATTGTTATCATTCAGAAGCAGCTGGTACATCCTTGATGGTTGTGCTGGAGGTTCCACTTCTTCTGCTTCTGAGTCTGACTCAGGGTGGAAGATGTCCAGTTGTACAATTGTAGATTTTTTGCAGCCATTTTCACGTATATAAAGTGCAAGTTTGAGTTGGGGGGGAGTTACCAGCAGCAGCTTATTTGCATAAGTGAAAGAGGCTCTAAACAGCTCATTCTGAAAGGAGCTCAAAATAGGCAGAACTGGGCAGGTAAAACATTTCATGATATGAGAATGATTTTGTAGAAAAGAAATGTAAGAAACCTGTTTACTTTAGCCTCTGGAGTTACCCAACTTTCTTAAAAGAGGTTTAAGGCTGAATTTAAAAATATATTTTTACTGCTATTTAAGGCAGTGTTTAGTGGCATAAACAATTGTCTGAGGATGTACCTTTTCTGCAGTGAATAAATGTTCTCAAATTAAAAGTTGGATTTTGCATTGTTATACTTTTACAAATTTTTGCCAGTAAATCATCTCTATCTTTGAAAAAAAATCCATTGTTAATTTTTTTCTTTTCTTAATGTGAGTTTTGTTCTTTAGATCTTTTTACTTGCCTGTTTGCTTGACCTTAACAAACTGAAAATGCGGAAAAATATCCACAATAGAAAATAGCAATGCTGTAAATATCAAGAATGAAATATAAAATATAAATGCATTGAAAAGATTATTTGAACATTTCATGTCCTAATAATGCTTTTTATTTTTCTCTGTTCTGTAGCGACAACGAATTAGAGAGCTAATCCTCAAGCAACAACAGCAGAGGACTGCCAACAGACAGGAGAGGGGCCCTCAGGATCCTGCTGGCAACTTAACCCCGGGAACACCACGACCTTGGCCCCACGAGGGCCCTGGTCAACCAGGGGAAATGTTCAACAGGCCTCCTCCACCCTATCCTGGACAAGGACCCATCAGAGGGCCAATACGATTTCCTGGAAATTTTCCAGGGGATCAGCGAGTCTGCTTCCCTAATGACGGACAAATCCAGCGGGCACCACATCCTGGAGAGCCTAATTTAAGACATCAGGGACCAAGGTTTGAGTTGCAAATTTTTTGTGGTTAGTTTTTTAAGAGTTTTTTTCAAAATCCAATATGTAATACAAAGCTTAAAGTTTTATTTATCTTCCAACCTTTTTAGGTTTGGATTCCCACCTGCAGCATTAGGTCCTCATGGCCCTCAAGAGTTCTTCCTCAGAGGGGAACACCCAATGCAGGAAGTCCCTCCACAGATGAGAATGCCCATGCCCACTGAGATGACAAAAGGCATGGGAGGAAGCCCTATGGGTATGCCTCACCACTGCCCACCACGTAGCGTGCCTATGCAGCAACACAACATAATGGGTCAGCATTTCATCGAGCTGCGACACAGAGCTGTAGAAAACAGGCCACGCATGCAGTTTCCACCTGGCGCCATGCATGGAGGCATGGACCCTAGTCTCCAGGGTCCGAGGCTGCCGAGCTTTCCCGGACCACATGACTCCAGGTTTCCTTTGAATCAGGGGCCTAAAATGGTGGACTCTCTTCCCGGTCAGTCTGACCACTTGCACCTGTCTGCCAGTTTGGACAATCTTCATCAGCAAACCCAGATGCCAGGAATAAGTGCCATCAAACAAGCTCCTCTAATGAGATCAATGAGCCAACCTGCTTCAAATGAGACCCAGAATATGACATCATCCATCATCCTCTCTGCACCCCCTGCTGGACAGTCTGAGGCTGTCTCAGTGACTAACAGTGAAGCCGTGGAGGAGAAACTAGATGCAGAAGACTCGGCAGTCAAAGATCTTGAGGATGTGGAGGTCAAAGATCTGGTTGATGCTGACTTAGAAAATCTCAATTTGGATCCAGAGGATGGTAAAGACCTGGATCTGGAGACAAATGACCTACACCTTGATGACTTTCTAACATCTGGCAAATTTGACATAATTGCATACACAGACCCCGACTTGGATGATATCAAGAAAGACATGTTCAATGAAGAACTGGATCTCAGTGATCCCATGGATGATAACGCTGAAGCTACGGACGTTCCTAAAAGTGCAATGCCTGAAACTGAGCCTTCATCTAGCTCATTATCTGCTCCGTCAAAGTCAGAGTCCACAGGTGAGCAATCCACCTCTGAACTTAAGCCGGAAGTACCTGGGAGTCACAACTCTGACTCCTTGGCACCAGATCAGGAAATTAAAACGGAGGTCAAAGACTGCCAAGGGCCACCTGAAGTGGTAGACCAGCAACGACCTGAAAACCCTTCATCGCAGCAGGGAGTGCTCTCTGACTCCACCCCAGTCCTTTCTAGTTTACTCATTAAACAGCAGCCTGAGGAGCAATCATTAAATCCAATCATCGACTCCGTCAGTCAGGGAAGTAACCTCATGGCCCAACAGAACCCAGCCGGTGATAATCGGCATACCTCCGCACTTACAGTGAGTCAAACAATAGCAGACACGGCCACTGCAGGACAACTATCTGCTTCTGGCTTTGGAGCTGACCAACAAGTTGGAATAGACCAGACTGGTCTAAGTCAAGCCCAGCAGACTGTGTTGAACCAGAATTTGGGTCAACACAGCCAGCAACAGCGTCCTCTCCTGCTGGAGGAGCAGCCCCTCCTGTTGCAGGACCTCCTTGACCAGGAAAGGCAAGAACAACAGCAGCAGCGTCAGATGCAAGCCATGATCCGACAACGTTCCAGTGACGCCTTCTTCCCCAACATTGGTAGGGTCTCCGCCAACCCTTGTAGGATTTTGTGTTGGACACGGTGTGCTTTGATAACATCTGACTGTGCTTTTATTTGGCAGATTTCGATGCAATCACTGACCCCATTATGAAAGCCAAGATGGTTGCCTTAAAAGGTATCAATAAAGTCATGGTTCAGAACAACATGGGGATGGCTCCAATGGTGATGAACAGGTAAAGGCCATTGATTTTACACAGCAGTAATATTCATACTGAAATCGAAATAATTACAAGCATGACTCAATAAATTAGAAAATCTTTAAAAGGGTTAAGTCAGTTCAAACATTTTAGCTTGTGTTTTATTACACAGAGTGAGATATTAAAATCCCATATAGAATTCTCTAAAAAGTTACTTTCAATTGAAAAGAGGACAACTAACCAAGGATGTAAAGAGATCTCTTTGATATCAAAACCTCCCATATTTCTGGTTTTGCTGAGTTTCACTTTTTGAATTCAGCAATCAATAAATATATTTTTCAATGATGCTCCAATATAAGATGCCCCTGTACTTCATACTAATAAATAAGTTACTCTCGCAGGGAGATATTCAATGATTAGCATTAGCTGCCTAATAACACTACATTCCCCAGCATTAAAATGAGAACATTAACAAGCGTTTTATGATAACCTTGTTTCACAGATTCCCTCCCGGTCCTGCACCACCTTGTCCTGAAAGCACACCCATTCCTCCACAAGTCATTGGACCGGTAATTAACAATTTTCTAAAGAAAATATCAAAAGTTTATGTTATCAGTATAATAATATCTTTATCAATGTTTGTATCAGGATGGCAAATTGACCCAAGTACCAAGACCAAATCCTCCAAACTTTGGACCAGGATTTGTCAGTAAGTTTTCCGAAGACTTTTTTTTTTTTTGTGAGGTATCATTTTTCTGATGCAATCACTGTAAATGTAAAGATATTTGTTTTTTCTGCTGTCAAGTTTGCTAAGAAAACATCCGTCTTTCTTCCTTCAGACAACCCTCAGAGGGCTCAGTACGAGGAGTGGCTTCAGGAGACTCAGCAACTACTTCAAATGCAGCAAAAGTTTCTAGAAGAGAAGATCGGGGCTCACAGAAAGTCAAAGAAAGCCCTGTCTGCCAAGCAGAGAACTGCTAAGAAGGCAGGCAGAGAGTTCCCTGAGGAGGATGCTGAGCAGCTCAAACATGTCACAGAGCAGCAGGGTGTAGTGCAGAAGCAACTGGAGCAGGTAAATGCAAGGCTTGATGAGCTCCACCACTGAGTTCTGTGTGACCTTTATATGCAGGTAGCCATCAGCATAAATATGTTTTTCTGTAAGCAAGGCATTTAATTGTCAAAAAAGGGATACCATTTATCTAGTACAGCTGCAGTCTCTGCTGTCAAACCTGTAAACCATCCACACAGAATAATTCAAACAGAAAAGCATATAGTATGTCTCTCCTGGAAGTGTGAGTTCAAAATTCCATATAGTGTAATAAAAAACTCGTATCCAACAGTAAGAACTAAAAACATCTATAACATGTATATTTACCAACCAGGATTTCCGCACAGTCTTCAAATGGTCAAAGTATAGAATTTGATTTAATGATTTCCAGGTCTGGAAAAAGTGTTTTCAGACTTTGTCCCATTGAAGACGAGGAATCTAAACTGGTTGCAGCAATCAACCAGTTTAGAGGGAAGTTGCCACACTTCCCTCTAATACAGCAGCTCATGACTTGCAGCTCTGACCAATCTCTTAAACATTTTCTTTTTGAAGTATATTCAATTATCTATGTATTAATCTGTCTGTACGTCCACCAATTTCAGTTCATTTAACTTTTCATCCATTCAGTCAACCTTCCAGTTAACCCAAGGGTAAGTTGCTTGATAGCCTTCTATCAAGCAACTTACCCTTCTGTCTTTTCATCTGCTCATTCATCCATCCATCCCTCATTTAAGGATATTTATCACTGATTCATCCATGTTTCAGGCTAGTCATCTGTTCATTCATCCATTCTGTCCCACTGTTAATACATCTATCATTTCTTTCTATCTTTTAAATCGCTGTCCATCCTTTCCTTCATACATCTCTCCAACAGCTATTCATGTGTTCATTCTTCTTTCTATTCATCCACATGTCCATCTGTCATGAACATTCACTTGTTTTTTCATCTTTCTATCGACTTATTTATCTGCCCTTTTTTACAGTCTGGGGTTTATGTAGGTTTAATCTCTTTATGCAATGTCTAAAGCTTTCAAAAATATTGTAGTCTGGCAACTTTACCATTCTTACTTAAGTATATATTTTACCATTTGTAGCATATTTATACTTATACTGCTGTGTTTATAATGAATATTTTTTTTAATTAAATATTAACCAGACATTGACAGAAACATCAAAATATTTTAGATTTTTTAGAAGTCTTGTGAAGCACAATGTAGGAAACTCTGAATCCTTCATCACGTTGATGAAACCGTTTTCATCTTTCATCAGATTCGCAAGCAGCAAAAAGAGCACGCTGAGCTTATCGAGGAGTACAGAGTGAAACAGCAGCAGAACAACATGACCCCCATCATGCCCGCTATTCACTCAGCGACGGGCAATCACGGCATGGTTCCTGGCGGCCCACCGATGGTCCAGCCTCCCATGAACCCCATGATGCAGATGCCTCTTCACCCTGGCCAACCAAATGCAGCACCACGCATGCCGAACCCTCCGCCGGGCTGGCATTCTGGGGCTGCAATGCCTCTGGGTGGACCGGGGATGCCTCCCATGATGCCCCCTCAGGTAGCTGCTCCAGGTTCAGCTCAGCCCCTTCAGATGCCGGTGGGTAGCATCTCTCAGCACTCACAGATGCCTGTTGAGCCCCAAGGCACACCTGCCCCGCCAGGCGCGGTTAAACCTATGCAGGCGGGTGGTGTGAAGTTTGACGACAACAACCCCTTCAGCGAAGGTTTCCAGGAGCGCGAGAGGCGGGAGAGGCTCAGGGAACAGCAGGAGAGGCAACGCGTGCAGCTCATGCAGGAAGTGGAGCGTCAAAGAGCTCTGAAGCATCGCATGGAAATGGAGCAGCAAGGGATGATGGCCCCAGATGGCAGTGGTGCACCTCTCACGCAGATGCCATTTTTCAATTCTGAGCTGCCGCAAGACTTCATGCAACCTCAGAGGCCCTCGCTGCAGCAACCACAACAAATTGGACCGATGTTTTCCCAGCAGTCGACCATGCAGCGCAGCTTGGGCTCACCGCCTGGAACGTTCATTCAGGGTGACCGAAGACCAATGATGGGCAATGGGATGATGCCCCCGGACACAGGGCCAGGTTTAGGGCCAGACGGTGTCAACATACCAGGACCTAACTTCCCCCACGCTCAGCTGAGGCCCCGCCAGTTCAGTGGACCAGGAATGATGCCTCAGATGCCCGGAGAGGGTCCTCCGTTTGATTCTGCCACACCACTTCCATCCAACTTTCCAGGCTCAGGTCAATCTCTTATCCAACTGTACTCCAACATCATTCCAGATGAAAAAGGGAAAAAGAAAAGAAACCGCAAAAAGAAGAAAGACGATGATGCAGATTCAGTCAAGACACCTTCAACTCCACACTCGGACCTCACAGCTCCCCTAACGCCATGCGTCTCTGACACCTCCTCGACCCCTACCAGAAACACCCACGTCTTTGGTGATCAGGACCTATCCAGGTCTCCATTACTGGGGTCTTCCACGCCCAGCCATTCAGAGCTGGAGAGGCAGCTTTCTGGTGGACAGTCTGGTCATCCCACTCCAGCATCAGATGTGTCGAGGACGCAGGCTCAGGAACACGAGAGGATCCTCAGTAACATAAAGCTGGAGCAGACCGATGCCGCTGAATGTGATGGGTCCTTCAACTCAGAGATGAACTCCGTGAAGGAAGAAAGGAACAAAGGGAACATGTCTCCATTTCCCACTGGACAGAGTCCAAACAAGGGAGAGGCTGGCAATGAGCTGCTGAAACACCTGCTGAAAAACAAGAACACACCTCCACCTGGCCTGTCACAGCAGAGGTCAGAGGACAGCCTGCGCTCAGAGGAGGAGGAGGCCACCGACTGCAAAACCCTGCTGAGGCAAAGCTCCATGGACAGTAATGGGGTCAGTGTTTGTTTATCCTATATTTGTAGAGAACAGTTTAACACAATGAACAATAGGCAGGCAAAACCAACATAAACCAAAACTACAAACTTATATTTTAGAGTTTTATGCAACTTGGAACTTAAGCAAAAACCAGAGGTCAGATCTGGTACTTTGCCTCTTGCATTAGAAACTGAATGGTTTCAATCAATTCCAGAGGAGGATCGAAAATGTTTTGTGTGATTTAAATTAAATTGAAATGCACTTTTTGTTTCATTGTCCTTTATATATTATTCTTAGAAACTGAGATTTCTTTTACATGGATGATGAAGATAAGCTACACTATTTTAGTATTACAGTTTCAGTTACTTCAGCATTTTTCAAAAGCTTGCCACCTTCGGAAGAGGACATTTTATGTTTGAAAGATGTTGGTCTCTGTCTGCATCTTTGAATGTGTTTGTGTGTCTTACAAGAACATTTTACGGAGTATGGCACAAAAGAAATAAACTACTTTTAATGCAACTATTTTTATTTTCCAAATTCAGGCCTACTCTGACGGAACCTCGGAGTTTCCTGGCTCTCTGCTTCCTGAACAAGACAAGAAGAAAGGGAGGAATAAGAGACCACCAAAGGGAGGAGAGAAGCCTGCTCGCTACAAGAAGAGAAAGAAGGAAGGAGATGACAGGCAGCTGATCCATTCAGGTCCTGACACCGTTATGACACAAATCAAACAAGTAAGACTGCTTTACTGTTTTCTTTCCTCTAGTCACTTTTTTGTCAAACAGCTGGAAAAAAAGTTTTGAATTTATATTTTTAATGAATCAGAAAATAATTGAAAAGTTTATGGATGTTAGTGAAACTTCCATAGATTAATTGCACACTAAGTGACATGTTTAATTTAAAATATGCCTTTCTGGTAATTTTGATGAATATGACTTAGCTCTATGAAAATCCACAAATTAGTTCTTAGGCATATTTTTAGTATGTTGGATTGTAGCTCAAAGAATGCTAACTCCAGCTGTCACTGACCTCCTCCTCAAGGACTGTAAACAACAAAATGTGAACAAAAAAAGTGATTGCTAAAGCAGCTTTCTGAATGCATTGCTGTATCTGAACGTATTGATAGAAAGTTGACTTGCAGGGATAACTATATCTAAACGAGTTTGTTGTGTTTTCAGTGAAACAGTTTTTTTTTTCAATAACTAAATATGCAGTTCCCTTGTCCATTGTTGTCCTTAATCTCATAATTGTTTTGTTTCTTTGTCTTCACACAGCAACTTTCCCTGCTGCCCCTCATGGAACCATTGATTGGAGTGAACTTTGCCCATTTTGCTCCCTACGGCAGCGGCCAGCTCAATGGAGAAAACCTTTTGTCTGGTACTTTTGGCAGCGCCTCACTGGATGGAGTCTCAGATTATTACTCCCAATTGGCCTATAAGGTGAGTATTCATTACTGTAGAAAAATTGTAAAATACAAGAGTTTGTGTTCAGTGCATCAACATATAACGTGTGCTGACTTTGCATTGGTTGTGAATCTGCAGCAGAATAACTTGAGCAATCCACCGACACCACCGGCTTCTCTCCCTCCAACCCCACCACCTGTGAATCGACAGAAAATGATCAATGGTTTTGCTACGACTGAAGAGCTGGCCAGCAAAGCTGCTGCCATGGGTAAACATTTAGCAGCATGCAGCTATATTTCTGAAGACAACTACATCACAGTACACCATTTGCACTAGTTGGATATATGCACAGTGGACAACAAAAGTATTCATACCACTCGAACATGTCCACATTTTATCAAATTGCAACCACTATTGTCAGTGTATTTATATGCTGAGGTGGTACATAATTTGGAAGCGTAAGGAAAAATAAATGTCTTTTACTAAATGTTTTACAAATACAAAATGAAGAAGGTTTTCCATTCATACTTGGTGGAATCTTTTACTACACTTACAGCAGCATATCCTTAGGGGTAATCATCAACTTTGCACCTCTTCACTTTTGTGAAAAAAAATTAAATAAAATGCTTAATTTGTTTTTCCTTTTTCTCCAATTACTTTACTATTAACTAATAATGCTTTCAGTATTGCTATAATATGGAAGTTATTTTTTCATTAATTTCCAGTTTCCAAAGGTCTGGTGCCCAAGCCACTCCACGTCCCGTTTAGAGCTGAGGATGATCTTTTAGCCCGGGCCATCGCTCAAGGACCCAAAACTGTGGATGTTCCAGCTTCTCTTCCCACCCCTCCTCATAACAACCAGGAGGAGATCAGGTATCGAATCAATAACAGTAATTTATAAGTGGATCATTCGCTTCGGCTGTATGGTTTTTGACTGTTACTTTCTTTTGCGATACCAGTAATAGAGGACAGGAGCCGTGCAAGGACAGGGATTCACCTGACAGCTTCGTTCCCTCCTCATCTCCCGAGAGCGTGGTTGGCATGGAGATCAGTCGCTACCCAGACCTGTCCCTGGTGAAGGAAGAGCCACCATCCCCGTGCTTGTCTCCCGTGCTCCCCATGCTGCCTGCCCCTGATGGGAAAGGTGAACACCCACAACATCCTACATAATTCAATCAAACATAATTAATTACCTCATAATTAATTAGAATTTATGAGGTAGTTTTAAAACAGAACTCAAGCTTCTAAGCCATTTTGTGCCGTTTGTTTTTTATCTGGACCAAGTTTCATTCATTTTTCTGTTGTTTTTTACTCTTCAGGGTCAGAGATCAAACTGCAGGATATCAAGACTGAACCTTCTTCAATGTTCTTTGGCTCCCCCTTTGGCCCCATGTCTAATGACTCCAAACAAGGGTTGGTTTCTGTAGCTATCACACTGAGACCAGCTGCAGCTGAGGTAAGCTGACTGTATGGCTGCTTCAGCTAAAATATTATCATCAGATCTAGTCATAATCTGCTTAGATGACGATCACAAACTCATTGGTCAGAATTGAAGTTCCAGTCTTTTGGAGTTTAGAGACTATAGGGATAAAATTACAAATTCAGGGTTAGTGTGACGTTTCAAAACAAATATTTATATTTGTTAAAATATTTTATGATTCTTACAAGATAAAATGATTCAGATTTGATTGTATGTATGCATGCCTCTCTCTTAGAACATCACAGGTGTGGTAGCGGCCATTTC
Source organism: Girardinus metallicus (assembly GCA_903067095.1). Lineage (NCBI taxonomy): Eukaryota > Metazoa > Chordata > Actinopteri > Cyprinodontiformes > Poeciliidae > Girardinus > Girardinus metallicus. The sequence continues at coordinate 22,391 of CAEGAE010053202.1, forward strand.
AGACCTCCTGTGTGTGAAGATCCCCAGCAGCTATGAGGTCAGCAGCACCCCGGACAGGCCTCCTCTGTCTATGGCCTCTCGCATGGGTCCCCACGGGATGGAGCCGCGGCCTCCCATGTTCTTCCACGGACCGGGGGACCACACCGTGCTCCACGGCCGGCCCGGACAGATGATGCGTCCCACCGGGCCACAGGGAATGATGCAGCAGCAGCCACATCCTTTCCATTTCCATCCCAACAGCCCAGGTGAGAGAGAAACCAAATTAAACAAGAGTGTTGCTGAGAGTGCTGTAATTGAAATGTCATATCTAATTTAGCTGCATGTAATGAGACTGTGTGGAAGTATGCAGCAGTTTCTTCTCTGTGTGTAGTTTTTTTCTTCTGTTTTTAAACCCGAAGGTGATTAAATTTTGTTTATTTCTAAGCGGGACTTGTTATACTCAGAGTAGTCAAACAAGTTCAAAAATTTTCAATTAAATATGATTTGAGTGAATTGCAGCTGTGACGGTTTGCACAGCTTTCTTTCTTGTCCTGAAAGTTTATTCTTTTATTTATTTTTATGTTTTTGACATGATGATCCTATGTAAGTCTATCCTACATAACGCAAACAGTGCCAAGGAGAAGTTTACTCACATTATACTTTAGATTAAATTTAATCATTTTGATGTACTTGAACCATTTTAAACGGAATGATCATGACAAACAGAATTTAAGCAATAATCATGGTGAACTTCTGTAAATCTGCAAACTCAGAGTTGTATAAAGCCTCTGACCATTTTCTAGAGAAATCTGGCCCTTTTTGTTGTAAGCAGCAAACTCCTGGCATAATTCGGTCTGGATAATTGACCACTTTTCTCATTAGAAATAATAGAGCTCACTGAAAATGGCTTCTTGAAACAGACTTGCTTTTAAAGCGTAGTCAGCACATTTTAAAAAGTTTGAAGTGTAAGCCATTTCAGAAGCTTAAAACGACCACAACAAAACTGCTTCTGCTATTTCATTATTCTGTTGGAAAACCCAGCTGCTTTGTTCAATTCATTAGTTCTACTTGTAAGAAAATAAACCTTCGGCACGATGCCACCACCATGCTTAGAAGGTCCACCTTGACTCCTTCAAATGTTTTCGTCATAGTGACAGAATAGATCCATATGTTCTTGCAGCTCCGGTTGACTGTGAGTCAGAAAGTTATGGGTTTGATTCCATCTTCTTCTTTACTAAATGTTGATGAGCACTTGGGCAAGTTGACTACCATTCAGCATATTGATGTGTGAATATAAAATGGAATATAACAGAACAGTATATATACATACTAACCCATACCGTCTCTGCTGTTGATTAATATTGATGCCAGAATGCATTTTTAAAAATCAATATTTGTTGCCTGAGGTGCTGCTGTAGCTCGAGGAGCTGACCATAAGACTTCTGCCAGTGCTGGATGTAAACCCCACTGGTGCTGCCACTGTAAAGTGGTAGTTCTGGGAAATGGAGTTCAGAAAGCCATCAAAGATCTCCCTGCTCGCATGAAGGTACCAAACAAGCTCTCACCCTACACAAAATATGCATAATCTATCAAAGATGAACTTTCAAACTTGTTCAGTGCTGCGGTATGTAACTAACTTTAAATGTTTTTTTTTTTTCCTTTTTCTTTTTTCCCCTCCCTTTTCCGGTGATAAATTTAATACGTATATCACGCTTGCTTTTGAAACTCAGCTCTCTGGGTTAATAATATATCCTTCTGGCAATCAAACACTTGATTGAGATTTCAGCTCTCAGATAGAAAAACACCCTCAAAAGGCTGCTTCACATTGATTTTATTTTATTTTTTTATAAAGCTGAATGTAGATGGTCTAAGGGCACATTTATTGGCCATGCAAGCTTCATTGAATCTAAAATATTATCTGCTTTCATACTGAAGGCCAACATCTCTGCAGTAATACTGAACATGTTATTTTATATTATTAGTCCTGTCTGCTGAAGTTAAATTGGTCTCAGATCTCTTGGCTGGGTAAAGTATTCAATTTCTTCATCTTTTTGCTTTATATTAGGAATATGAAGGCCGTTTGAGATCGGATGAAAACCTGGTCTTCTGTAGTCAAAGCTGTTTCCTTCTCTACTGTTCATCATCCCCTCAGTCCAGACCCACTACCGAGACAAAGGTTTGTATCGTTCTAACCCATGCAGTTTAAACCTGCATGGTCCAAGTAACAACTGTTTGCTGTATTTTCTCTGACATTTTCAGGAGTCTATGTCCCTTCTTCCTGCCTGTGACCAAAGCGAAAGCTTTTGCAGAACTCAGCATCAGTACAACAACAACATGTCCTCACTGGACGTTCATTGCCTCGCCCAGCTTCAGCCCAAAATGTCTCCTCCATCTACTCCGCCTATCCCCTTCCCTACAGCTGGAGAAACACCCAAGTCTGAGACCAAAGCTGACGCCCTTAAGGTGACAGTGAAGCTTAAGGCCCGGCCAAGGTCCCACGATGGCTGGCACCAGGGAAAGAGACAGAAAGGTCTCCGCTGGAGAAAGTGGAGTGTTCAGGTGGTTTTACCGCCGAGAATGAATTCACAGCTTCCAGAGGAAGATAAGATTGACGAGCTTCTGAAGAAACTAGGAGCATCCCTGCGCCCTCCGTCTTTGCTCAAAGATAAGAGGCGGTGCTGTTTCTGTCACCAGTTTGGAGACGGGATCACTGATGGGCCGGCCAGGCTGCTAAATCTAGACCTTGATGTATGGGTTCACCTAAACTGTGCTCTATGGTCAACTGAGGTGTATGAGACGCAAGCTGGCGCCCTCATCAACGTGGAGCTCGCGCTGCGCCGCGGTCAGACGATACGCTGCGCCTACTGCCAACAAACCGGAGCCACCAGCGGCTGCCACCGCCTGCGCTGTACCAACGTCTATCATTTCACCTGTGCTCTGCAAGCCCAGTGCACCTTCTTCAAAGACAAGACCATGCTCTGTCACGCCCACAGGCCCCGGGGAACAGCAGGGCAAGCCTTGGAGCACGAGCTGCGCTGCTTTGCTGTGTTCCGACGCGTCTATGTTCAAAGAGACGAAGTGCGACAGATTGCCACGGCCGTGCAGCAGCCAGAGTTGGGTTATACATTTCGAGTAGGGAGCTTGGTGTTGCACGCGATAGGACAACTCACCCCGTTACAGATGTCTGCCTTCCATTCACCGACCACCATCTTTCCTGTTGGCTACGAGGCTTGTCGCATTTACTGGAGCATGCGCCATGGCAACCGCCGTTGTCGCTATGTCTGTTCAGTTGAAGACAATGACGGGTTTCCAGAATTTACAATCAGAGTTGTTGAACAAGGCTACCAAGACTTGATCCTGACAGACACCTCTCCTAAAGGTAAAGAAAGTATAATTTTCTGGACTTTTTTTCTGAGTTTAGTTTGTTCCTAAGCAGTTTGTGTTTATTTCAATTAGGAGTTTGGGATAAAGTGCTTGGTCCAGTTTCTGACAAAAGAGCAGAGTCTGGCACTCTGAGGCTCTTTCCTGTATATCTGAAAGGAGAGGATCTGTTTGGACTCACAGTCCCCGCAGTCACCAGAATTACTGAATCGGTTTGTAACTAAATTTGTGTTCCTGTTGCTTTAAGAATTAAAAATATTGGCAAACATCTAAACTATATCCTTCATCCTTGTGCTGCTTCGCTCCAGCTCCCAGGAGTGGAGGCATGTTTCAGGTACTCTTTCCGTTACGGGCGCAACCCTTTTGTGGAATTACCTCTCATGTTCAACCCAGCGGGGTGTGCACGCGCAGAACCAAGAACAAGCTCCTCCCACACTTCGCTGGTGATAAGGTAACTAAGTTAATTAACTTCTATGCCTGTTTAAAATTGAAGAAAGGAAAGAGAACTTTATGTTATAATTTTATAGTATGTGTGTCTCTTTTCATGCATTTCCGTACAGAATAGTGGTCACACAATGAGACCAAGGGTGTGGAATTCACCCCTTTGCTTTCGCATTACTTTTCATGTTACATCACCATATTTAGGGATCAACTGGTAATCTAAAATAAAATTTCAAATCTCTCTCAGTGCCCCCAAGTGGTCAGACATTCATCTACCAAATCAGTCAGTCAGAAAGTAGGTCAAGCTGTCAGTTTCAAGCATCCAACATGCCAAGGTTAGTGGATTCTGAGCAGATAGAATACCGGGCCAAATGCCTTGTAAGCATCATTTCCCAGTGCCATGCAGTCATTGCACATCATTGAAACAACATTGATGATACATTGTAATGAAGTAAGGAAATTGTATTTCGAGCAAAAGTTCAGAGTGATTCCGGTAAGTTTTGTGAATCACACCCATTTGTTGAGGGGAAAAAATACAAGTGTTGTAGAAGCTGAAGTGTATGAAAAATGGAGGGAGCTAAAGGTAGTAACTTAAGGCTCCAACTTATTTTAGTTATAAAAAATGTTTAAAATGCCAGCATGCTAAAAGCACGGTAGCTAAAGTTAATGAACATGTGCTGATTTTGGTCAATTTTTATAGAAGAAAATAATTATTGTGATCAAATGTTGCTGCTAATTCTAAAATGATCGGAAGTTGTTTGGGATTATAGCTTTTTCTTTCCGCCATGCCAGGATCATTAAATATATTATTAAAATATGATTAAATCAAATTAATGAGTGCTATTTAGTGGTACAGTCACTCTACTTTTTAGAACTATTGTGATAAATGCCACAAAATGTTCAAATAAAAATTTTTCTCCATGTTGCTGATTCCCATTAGCTGCTGTAGTATTGCATATGTTGGCATCAGTTGAATTGCCAACATTGGCCTGTCGCCAGCCGAGTATTTTAAAAGTAAATTGGCTGAAATAGAAAGTGTGCAGAAGGACTTGAATGTCAAATAAACACATGAGAATACCAACAGAATCACAATAGTATTAATGCTTTACAAGATGAACTCAATGCAGCAAAATTGTAGCATTGGTGTTAATATGTCTCCTTTTTCTCACTTTGCCTCGAAATGCAGACCTCAACCACAGGTTGTGTCCAGCAGCAGTGCCAGGTCTAATCAAAATGTGGCTCAAGGAGAAGGTGGCGTTCCTCACAGCAAGACTCCAGTTGTGCACCCCAGGTCCTCCCAGTACCGCTGGATGAAGAGCGAGTGGAGAAGTAATGTGTATTTGGCTTGCTCCCGCATCCAGGTGACTGAACTACAATCCATTGAAACTTCTCGTTTTAAAGGGCTTTAAACTTACAGATTTCCTGCACCGCCTTGAATTGCTTTTACAATTTTACATTGTGGATAAGTGATTAAAAAAAGACAATAGAGAATGTTAAAATGTTTTAAATCTACATATTTTGTTATTCTGGTATCCAAACTGTAAAATTTCAAAAGAATAATGGCACTTACATTGATTTTTAATTTTTAATTTATAAAATAAAAAAAAAATTCAATGTTTTGACCATGTTTTAGTGTAGGCCCCTTCTTTATATGTTTAGGCAATTACATAATCCACTACTAGCTTATAAATTTATCTTTAACAGGGCTGGCTGGATAACAATGATTTGAATACTTGGCTAAAAAAAACAATCAAAAGTAACGCTTGACATTTTTGTATGCATGTGAAGTGGGTAACGGTGCACTAGCTCTGATGTCAGATACCCGAATTGAAAAGTATTGTTAGGTTGACATAGTTACATGCATCTTACTTTAAATAGAAAATATCTTAAATATAATTTTTAAATCTTGTTTTTTTTGTAATGTAATAAACACTTAAAGGCATAATGCAACATAATGCTAACATGATATCTACACAGGGTCTGGGGCTGTTTGCTGCTAGAGACATCGAAAAGCAAACCATGGTGATCGAGTACAATGGAACTGTCCTTCGAAATGAGGTCGCCATCAGGAAGGCGAAGGTTTACAGATCTCAGGTAAAAAAAAACAAAAAAAAAACAGAATTCAGCCACATTTTTGCCTTAATCTTTAATGGAAAATAACAGTTAATTTTCATATTCCCCCACAGAACCGAGCAGTGTTCATGTTCCGCATCGACAGCGAGCATGTTGTGGATGCCACTCAAAGTGGAGGCCTTGCAAGGTCTGAAATTGATCAAATTATACCGATGTAACTGTATATCAAAAACTAAATTTAATCAAAAATTAGTTTTATATTTGTTTTTGATGAGTCACTTTACATTTGTTTTTTTATTGCGTGTCTAAATTACAATTTCAAAATTGGAGACAAGTTAAAGTTGATGTTGCTAAAGTTTTTGCCCCAAATGTGGATGTAGATGTGCAGCAGGCGTGTTCCATCAGCAGGAACCATTTCCAGTGAGCAAAGTAGTTTACTAGGCTGTTATTTTAACCTGGTTATTTCAGCTGCTGGAACCAGAGCCAAATCAGGTTGCCGTGGTAGTAATTAACCCTGAAAACATCCCTGATTGGGAGGCAGTTTGCAAACACAACATTAAACCTATTCAGTCATATTTAACATCAGTATTTAAGTACTAAATTTATTGGAAATATTCTTTGCATGAAGTGTGGACTTCTACTTTAGGCTTAGTATGGTGATAGAGTAAACATGTTCATTTAAGCCTGTGTGTAATTTATGCTTTTGTTTTTTTGAGATCTACAGCGTATTCTTAAATTTATAAGAAATCTATAAAAGTTAGAAAGTTGATGCGACTTTAGAGTGATCTGAATTCTGTTTCAAAGTGTGACCACTGAGAAACAATCACAACTCAGCCACGATTTTCTCTCTTGTGCTCTAAAAGCAGCTGGAAAAGCTCAGGTTTAAGCGGTGGGGTTTACATGCACCATATTTATCAAACCCTTCATGACATTATTATAGACAGTTTATAGGTCATTCTCTGTTTGCTTCCTCGGTAAAGCATAGTTTGAATTAATTGGCACTACAAATCATGCTGATTTATCTCATGAGTGTAACATTAAACTCTATCTGAGGTTAGAACATCTTTAAATACATCTCTGTTGGCTAATAGGTGCTGCGTACTGCTGGAAGTGGTGATCTCTTCTTGCTTGTAACACAAACTAATGTTCCTACAGCCACACACTGAAAACAGGTGGTTTCAATTGTACTCCGTATAAAAACTCTCCATTAAGGTTCAAATAAAAAAGTCAGTATTTTCCAGGTCTTAAGTATGGACAAGAATGGAAAAACATTTGTATTTGCAGACCTTAGGCTCTATTCCACTGCCTTCCTTCTGTTCTAGTTTAAAATTTAAAGCCTACCCACTGTAAAATAATCTTCCATTTGTGGAGTTTTTATTTTAATATTAGAAAGGTTGAGTTTGGAGAAGTGTGGAGTTCTTATGTGAAGATTCTTTAGGAACCATGTGTGAAAACAGATATTTTTTTCTCATTGTTCTTTAGATACATCAACCATTCTTGCGCCCCTAACTGTGTCGCTGAGGTGGTTACATTTGAGAGAGGCTACAAAATCATCATCAGCTGTATTCGCAGGGTTGAAAAAGGAGAAGAGGTGAGTATCCAAAAGCTGCTGCACGAATGCAGTGTTAAAGCTCACTAACAAATTTCCCTACGTTGTTTTTCAGCTGTGTTTTGACTATCAGTTTGACGCCATCGAAGGCCAGCACAAGATTGCTTGTCATTGCCGAGCTCCTGAGTGCAGGAAGTGGATTAACTGAGCTAAACATCAAAACCATTCCTTGCTTGAGCGAGTGAGTGTCATGATCTCTGCACAGAGGAAAAATAAAAGCTCCACGCTGCAGTCGATGTAACAAAATAAAATTAAAAAAAAAAATCAACAGAAGGGTTGAAGGCTAGTTCATGAGGATCATGGGATGGGAGAAAAAACTTGTCTGGAGGAGGAGAAATCCAACACGGTAGCAGGATGTGACTTGTGCCATATGTAAAAGAGGCTTTTGTCGTTCACAAGGCCTCCATCTGTCTGTATGTATCTGCTCGTATATTTGTGGTGTACATGGGGGTGCAGAATCCACCAGCGAATGAGAAAGCACTGTGCAGGGTGCGGCCTTACTGCTAACTAAGGGCAGGCCCTTTTTGTTATATAATAATGTATGCCGTTAGACTAAATGTAGACATCACTGAATGAGGAATGTACAGCAATGAATACCGTGAAGGGAATATTAACTTGCACTAAAAAAAAAAAAACAAGAAAAGAAACAAAAACATACACACAGAAAAACTTTTAAATACTTGATTCCATGAGTCAGTTGTATCATAGGTCTCCGTCATGTGATTTGTGTGGAATTTGAGAGGTTTTGTATTTATTACTGAGTGAGTGAATTTTATTCTCAAAATGATGAGATTGAGTTAAAGAAGGCTATTGTTTTTGAAGATTGAAGATGACATGCTGTTACTTTTGTACAAATGTATATAAAGAAAACTATAGGAATAACCGACCAAATACTACCTTAACCTTCTTGATGTTTGGGTGTTTTTAAAATCGTTTCTTTTTACTGTTTGTTTTTATTTGTCATTGAAATTTATTTAAGATGGATGTTATTTCAGTTTGAGAGTATATATTATGATTATTCTGTACAGAATTTGTAAAATAACCACAATAATTCACAAAGTATTTTTGTTGTATTAAAAGTAAGGTATTGTAGCGTAGTGTTTTTTGTGACTTACACATACTTTGACCACTCGAAAGAAATATTTTTGTTGACTAACGAGTTATCAGTTACAGAATCGAGAAAAAAGAAAAAGGATCATCGTGATCTGTTTGCTGTTAATCAGGTCTGATTTTAAAGAACTGTGAATTAGGAGTTACAACCCAAAAAAATAAACAGCTTTTTAACTTTTTATCTTAAACAAGAGCAGCAAAGTGTTTTTACTTTACTTTTTCGGGGGGAAAAGGTGCAAACATCTAATTATGTAACGTAGATGAACCAGTGTGCGACAGAGAGAATTGTATGTGGAACCGACGGTCGTTCTACCTTTTCTTGGACAGAAACGGAGTTCTGCTTAATCAAAAATATTTCTTATACTGACACTTCACAAGTCACATGCTTAGAAACAGACGAGTTTTTGCGTGCACAATTTCAAGTCGACTGTAAAATTTTGCAGACAGTCTTAGAACTTGTAATGTATATGGCATGTATTTTTTTAACTTTCTGAAAACTCAATTGTATATATTTTCTCAATGAATGGTTGTAACAAAATTGTTTCTTGGATATTTTTCTTCTCTTGTATGATATTACATTATCCTGCCAGTGTGTTTGTGCTACATTTTCTTGGTCGTGTAAAGTAGTCAAGATTTTTTTTTTCTTCTTCTTTTTGTTGTTTATTTTTGAAAATGCCTTTTGAAGTGTACAGAGTACAAGGTTTGGATTTTGTGGAATTGAATTTAGAAACATTTACAAAAATAAACTATTTTACATGTTACAAGTTGTGTATCTGTTTTTAGAGGGCTCACTTTTAGGACCTATCTATTGCTCATAAGTCACTGGTTCTCCAGATGAATTAGAAGTGAATCAGAAATCATTTTCATACCACATAAGATTTGAAATAATTTGAAATTATTCTCTTAAATCTCAAAAAACAAGGCTTGGATAATTGAGATTAATAATGCAAGAATTTTCATAAGGATTCAACGCTAAATTCTGTTGATTATTCTCGTCTACATATACTCAACCCAGAGAAGAAAATTTGTCTGAGTTGCAAGAGGTTTGCTTGAGATTGAACACCTTAAAAACCAGGATTGTTGATGTTAGAAAGTCCGGGATATTGTCTAAACATTTTAGAGACCAGGATATAGGAACACGGACCCTGAGTTTTCCAAACCATTGACTTGGCTGCAAAAGACCTGCATCACATTCTCACATGAGACCTCAGAGGCTGAGTAAGCGTACATATTAAACACTGAAGAGCTCCATACTTGAACTCTAGAAATGCATCATTACTGACCAAAAGCACAAGAAAATTCAGCTTCTGTTTGCTCACAGCCATATAAATAAGCCAGACAGATCTTGGGGATTCCTTTTTGCAGTGCAATGAATCAATACTGAAACTTTTTTTTTTTTTTTCAGTAAATCAGAAGAAAAATAAAGAACATGCTGAAAAGTTCACACTGCCTACAGTAAAGTATTTTGGTGGTCAGTGATCCTCTGTGACTGGAAACCTGCAGCATGAGAGGCAATTCAATCAACTATCAGAAAATTGCATGTGCTTTGAGAGAGCTGGAACTTTGGGTGTCATTGAGGCTTTAAACATAATAATCACAAACATCTGAAACTTATTAGTTCTGGAAAATACTAGAGTGGTCATCTAATTTTCCTAACTAGAAGTCTATTGAAAATCTCAGGTAAGATTTCTTTTTTTAAAAAGGTGGTTGCAGCACAATAGCTGAGTGTAATGTTAAATTGAAGGATATTGTCAACGAGGAGAGGGCTAAGATTCTCCAGGTACCCTGCCAGAAACGACCTGTCTATGAATTATATTTACAAAAGGGGGTTCTAGCAAAAAGAAAATTGTACAGAAAAAAAAAAAATTTACACTTTCAGATGTATCCCTGTCTGTTGTATCCATCCAACCATAACTTTGTCCATTATTTATGCATACATCTGTTGGTGCATCCATTTTTTGCTATTTGCTTGTTCCAATTTTAAAGCATGTCCTTTGCTAAAATGTCAACTCCATGGAGAACTTTTGTGTTTGCAATTTAAAATAAAAAAAGACAGAAAATACAAGGTTTTGACATGAAAACCAGCCAACCAAGGTTAAAAAAATAACAGCAAACATACAGTTACGCAGTAAAAAGAAAAACATAAAATGAAATTAATTGCATCTTTGTCAATTGTGCTCTATGTAGCGAATGTGTTCTAACAACGTGTTTTAAAATCTAGCCTTGATGTTTCCTGCATGGCCACATGATCTAATGAATATCTGAGTCACACTGACATCTGTTGGTGGGGAATTACATTAGACTCTGGCGGTGTTATGTCAAAATTAGTTTCCTGACATTGTCCCCTCGGTTTTGCCTCAATATATATATACAAAACCTTTAAAAGAAATACACATATTTTAATAAAGGCGCTTCAAAGTGACCCTGCTACTTCTTCACAGTCTCACTCTATCAAGGAGTAAATTTGCTTAAAATTTTAAAGACATGGTCCATTTTGATTCACCGACAGGTGACTGAGTGTCTGAGCCTAAAATGTTACAAAAACATGATTCCTACCTCAGCTTTGACTAAAAAGGCAGCCGCGGGCTGTTTGTGTTCTTCTGGAATCAGGCCCGGAAACACAGCAGGGTGCGCATTTCCTCTGGGTGACAGATTTCACCAGAACACCTGTAAACAATGTGGCGTATGAGGTGCGCCCTGCCTCTTTTTCACAGCCGAGCCTACTTCCTGGTGGACGAGCCTGCTCCTCGCTTGGTGTTGTCGTAGTAAAGAGTAAAGGGGGCAGCTGAAGTCAAAGTAGACACGGCTGACTGAGGCTCTGCCGTCGAAAACAATCAGTCGGTTACTTAGTTTGGAAGTGTATCACGCATTTTTGTTTTGCTTTTTTAAAAACAACGAGAAGAAGACAAAATGGGAAGCACGTTGATGGAGTCCAGCAAGGCGAGCTCAAAGAAAATGCCAAAAAAGAAGAAAGGTCTCCGGATTAACATGCCAGTAAGTCGGTGAAGTATTAGCCAGTTTATTTTTATTGCTATTTAAAAAAAAAAAAATGCTTTCAATTAAGTTTGTAAATGAACTTTTAGGTGTTGTGCATTTGTAACGTCTTCCAAGTGCATCAGTTTATTTGCTTTCTCTAAATGTGTTTCTAATCTGTGTAAAATGTAGCCTCGGTTTGTGCAGAAACATCGCTGCATTGCTTGAGTATTTTATTAAAGCATTTCTAACTTGTAGGTTGAGCTGCAACTGCAAGCATTTATTGTGATGTCACTGCAGGCAACTCCCACTATGAAGCTTCAATTGTTTACATGTGCAAATAAAATGCAGGTAGTTTTTGTTTTTCCTTTTTGTGTTTTTGCTTCGTCCCAAACATGCATTTTGCCAGGGCGTGATGAAAAAACCTGTCCGTGCTTGTTTTAGTGTTTTGAATGCGATCGTCAGAATACAAAATCAAAGCAACTGGCGAAAGGATTATCGTTTCAAAATACAATATATTAATTACTAACCTTTTTTTTTTTGTATTTGAAGACGGATTATTAGAAATTAAATTTTAATTTGAGATCAAATTTATTTAGATTTTCTTTTCATGTGTCACATTTTAAAAAATAGACTACATCAAAATAAAAAGAAGAGAAGAAAATTTGGCTAGTTTTTCAGAGTTTACAACAGGGACAGTTAACATTTGAGCCCTATGTAAACAAAACAAAACAAAACGACGCTCTTCTCTGCCATATATGAGCAGTTACGTCACGAGGTGAAGAATATACTTTTAAGTTGTGTACATGTTATCTGGAAATGCTTCTCTCATTGTTGGTGATTTCATGTTATTATTTGAAATATAAAAACAAATGCAAAGCAAATTTTAATTCCTCTTCATCGCTATTGACTACAAACCCCCCCACCTCTCCCTCAAAAATAATATAATCGCTTGTTGTTTTGTATGTCATTTTCTGATGATTAAGAAAAAAACACAGTTCCCAAAACAAGGACACTAAAGATTACTTTATTTGAAGTGTTTTTTTTTATTTTATATATCTTCTTCTCCATTTTAGAGCTTATACAGTATGACCAATGATACCTGCGGACTTTGTTTATTTTCATTTTATTAACCAAGGTTGATATCCCCACAGTTGCTATCTCAGACTGTGGGGATAAGCAGACGTTATTGTCGTTAAAAATGTTTTTTTTTTTTTTACTATTTGCACTTGTCTGGTGCTGAAGCGGAAAACGTTCCAGTCCGTTGTAATGTTATGAATGTGACACTCAGATGCAACATATTGGAATTACACAGTGCTGTGTGAACCTTTCCACCCTCAAGTTGGACAAGGAATAAAAGAAAACAAGTTATAATTGCCAGCCAGTTAAAACTTTGTGACAAAGCTGCTTCTTTGCCGCATGATGTCTCAGCTAAAGAGAGTAACACCTAACCCTTTGCATTCTTTTGCAAAGGTTTCCACAGTGATTGCAGACACTCCACCCTCAGGTTTAGTTCTATTCTGTAGAAAAACAGGCTGTGTTGCCAATGAGCACATCATGTTACATGCTGAGACATGCACTTTATTTACTCTGCTGTATTTTCAGGAAGCTGACACACAAATCTCTGCTTTGTGCAGGACTTTGGTGATTTTACTGCCCCTAAATTGGAGACCAGTGCCTCAACCAAAAGTGGCCTTCAGAAGGTACATTTAATCCTGTTTCTGACACACTTTGTAAATCGCTTTCCAACTGTTTGTTTGCTCAAGCTTGCACTTTTCTTGCCCTCCCCTGCCAATGATTTATGGCGTCTGTTTTGATGTGTTTGTTTGTCTTTGAACAAATTAACGTGGATTTGGAAGAGCAGGATATTACATTAGGTCGTCTTCTTTTTCTGCCAACTCACATTGGCTTACAGTAACATCACGCCCACAGGGCCCAGGCGCAGCTCGAGCACGTACAGCACATTGATTTCTTTGGTAAACGAAAAGCAGCCCCATCCATGCTGTCTGCTTCTATTCATCATTAGAATAACCATTCACTGTACCTGAAGATGCATATTGTAATTGTATCTGCAGAATATTTGTGCAGCAGAGATAAAACTCTGTGCTGGTTTGTGTTTTATGAGTGCTGAATATTATCACGGCAAAACCCTGATAGCTGGATTGTTGCTTTAACAAGCTCTTGCACAATATGAGATTGAGATTTGTTGGCAAATAGGAAAGATGGGTGTGTGCTCTCTCATTCCTCCGGTTTGCCAAATGATTGGGTCAGGCTGAAATGTGCCCATGAACAAAACAAACATAACAAAACTGCCTTTCCTTCTTCAATTTACTTTGTCAAAAAAATATGCTTTTACCATCTACATGTTTATTTCCTGCAGGACAGCAATAATACCAGGTTCATTAAAAATTTTTATTTTTATTTTTTCCACATACCGCATCAAAACGTTAATGTTGCATTATATTGTTTGCAGTAAAGACACTCCTTGCTACTTGAGATCTCTGAGTATTTTAATGTGCCAGTGTATCAGGGCCAACAAATGGTTAAATGAGTTGTTGTTGGTTCATTCAGTGCAGGCAGGAGGCAGTGGTTGGAGGAGGAGGCGCTCTCTGTCTCCTGGTCGACTGGCTTCCACTTCTCATGTTTTGTTTTGGTCTCTATACAGCAAATAGTGAAGGGTTTCGCCATCTGTTTATGTGTTATTGACCTTGTGAAGGAAAACTTAAAAAAAAAAAAAAAAGAGCTAGACTGAAATATAATCTTTATACAGTTTAACTCTATTGTCCAATTACAGTGCTGTTCTGTTTTAAAAATATAGTATAAACTAAGCAGCCATTTTATTTAGTTTAATAGTTTGATTACCCAAATATTCATTTGCCCAATAACATTTAGGCATATAGAAGTAGTGAATATGGCTTAAAGTTCCCCCAGAGCACGAGAATGAGGAAGAAAGGGGATTAAGTGATTCTGAATGTGTCACAGTTGTTGGTGCCAGGGGCTTGTCTGAAGTTTTCAAAAACTGCTGATTTCCTGGGACTTTTTTATGCACAAAAATCTCTGAAGTTTACAGGAAGTCGGCCTCAAAAATACAATACAATTTTGTTGGTGAGAATGCCTGTTTGGTTTCAAACGTCGGAGAAAAATAAGTCGAGATACAAATGAAACAGTTGCTGATATAGCCACTCAATACATTCTAGGTACACAGAATACCATCTCTGATTGCACAACTAGTTGAACCTCCCACAAGGGTGTCAGGCTCCGGTCCTAAAGGGCCCTTGTCCTGCCACTTTTAGATGTGTCCCTAGTCCAACACCCCTGACTCAGATGGATGAGTTACCACCTCAGTGTGCAGAGTTCTACTAAAGACCTAATTATTTGATTCAGGTGTGTTTGACCAAAGACGCACCTAAAAGTTGCAGGACATTTGCTGTCAACGACTGCAGTGTGTCAATCCTGTTGGCCTAGAGCAGGAAGCTGAGGCTATGAGTCGTACAGGCTCAGGAAAATTTAACAGTTTAATGATATTAATTGTAGAATTATTATTTCTTACTCTGGAGAGGAAAATGCCAATAAGATAACATAATCAAAAGAAATCTGTGTAACAGGGGCAAAGCCAAAAAGCACTCCCAATAACACGCCCACGCCACAGAGCATTGCATTCTATGGAATAGTTGTCATATTTTAAGTAACACGCCTTTGTGTTCGTGCATGCTGCTTTTCACATCAACATGAGACAATAAACACAAATTGTTTTTCAGATTTAAAATAAAGAAAATCGAAAAGGCCGCAAATAAACAAGCTGGAGTCTTCACTGAGAGAACTTCAAGATGGCTGTATTTTAGTGCTCCTTAGATAAAGTGAAGGACATCACTTTGATTAGTTCTAAGCCCTATCAGATGAAAGCAATGTGATTATCAGTACCTGATAAACGTAAATGTGCCATCACCTTCATCTTGTAAGTTTGTCCTGACTCCAGTTGTTCCATGGTTATTTCCAAGTCATATCTACAGGAGGCAACTTAAAGAAGGGCTTTACTTGGATGTTATGTCTGGTTGCTCCAAGTCAAGCAGAGGCTGTTTACAGATTAGAGAGTAGATCTTAGCTTATTCTGTCTGCCCTCAGCTGCAGGAGAGATAACATTAGCTTGAAAGAAAATATGTTTATGTGTATAAAGTGAAATGACAAAAGTCAGCCTTGCAGGTGCTGCAAATCTTTCATTAGTCTATCTTATTTTACCAACAAGTGGGCAATATTCTTGGAAAACATAACATGAGTACACCGTTCAGGGTTATTACTACAAGTATATCACAGCTTCAGTGTTCTGCAAATGCCAGCAAACACCTAAGCCTCTCTTTTTATCCTCTGGTCGTCAGACAGCACTACAATAAAGATAGATATAATTATGTTTTTCGTGCTGAATGAAAAGTCTGAAGTACACTGCAAACCAGCGTTACCAAACATAGTTTCTGGCTATTTCGAGAAACAGAACTCCTTTTTATCACATAAAGTTAAACTATAAGCAAAACTCTATTAAGATGGGGTTTATTAGATGTTCAGATAGTTTAATATGAACTCAAGTAAACAGATCTGGGGTCTGATGAACCAAAACGTTAAGGGTCTTTAAAGCACAATTTCTCTTTTTTCATAAACACATCACAGTAAAAAAAAAAAAATATATATATATATATATATATATATATATAAAAACATCCTGACAAAATTTTCTGACATATTCTTGACCAGTTTATGTAGAGAAGCTTAGACTCATTATAAAATAGTCCCGTGTGCTATAAAAACAAACAAAAACAAAAAAACAAACTAATTGGCTATAACATAAAGTCATTCCAAAATACTTGCCCAATGAACCAAAAAAAAAAAGAGTAGTTCAGGCACACTCCATGCTTATCAGGGGTTGAGTGGAGTGGAAAAAAAATCAGCCACTCTAGAAAGTGAACATTGTTGGCTACTTATGCTGGATGTAACTTATTTCTATCAGAAATAGAATCTCGGAAAAGCATTAAGTCCAAAGCCTTGTGACAAATGTGATTACATACAAACTAACAGAAGAGTTTATTAGTTTATTACTGTAGCTGCCACCGTGTTTCAAACACACAGCTCCTGTATTAGATTTTCAGGGAAGGTTGGTGAGAAAATTCATCCCTGAAATTCAGGGCTTCGGGAGCCTTTATTGATCTTTTTCCTTCTTGGAAATCTTTACTTTCGAGTGGGAACTTTTGGGTGACGGTCTACCTTTGCGAAGGCACAAAACGCGCACCTGGAGTGAGTTTGCGCATACTTTGATTTATCATTGGACAACACTTTGAAAAAAAAAAACGTCGCCACAGGTGGGTGGTACATCGCTCATAGCTGGACTCCTCTCACTGGCAGGCGGGTGTTGCGATTCTTCTTTCCCGTGTGCCTCACTGTGCAGGTTTGTTTTCTTTTTTACAGACGAAAAGCCACCGCGTTTAACCGGCTTTGTGACCATAGGCGTGCTTTTACGCGAGCCACTGAAAAGAAAAGAACGCGAAAGAGAGAGATTGGAGTCCGAAGTGATCATTCAGGCGACATGTGCTGATTATTCTTCTCCTGCAGACGGGGCTTTAGATAGGACCATGAACTCATCAGCAGGTGCGGGAAACTACCGCAGGGGATCCCCCAAAGGAGACACGGTAAGATGCATATCAATTTAGCTGGAAATTAATTTGTATGCATTGATCTAAGATCCACTATACGACAAAAAAAAAATAAAATAAATAATCTTGCTGATAAAGCGCTGCATCTCATCTCCAGTGAAAGAGGATGATCAGATCCTGTAGAAATGCAGCGTTGACACAGTTTTGTTCTTAAAAGACTAGAAGATTTTATGAGAGTAGTATGTGCTGGAATGAAGGAGTAAAAAGATTTTATCTTTACTTGCTGAAACTTTTTGGTTCCGATTCAGCAGAAAAAGAAAAAAGGCTCTGTGACTGGATGTGTGGAAAACTCGCTGTCTGGTGCAACTTTTTCTAAGATTTGAACACAAAACCTTAATTCGCGGCTTTACTTTTAATTTATGATAATGTTTGTAAATGATGTGAGTTTTCAAAATTGTGTAGCTTTACACCTCCATGGAGCAGTTCGTTTAGGTATACTTTTTATATCTCTCCCATTCTTTTGACCCAAAATAAAACATAACTAATGAACATACTGTGGGGAAAAACGATCTTTTTTTTTTCCTCTCTCGTGTTTCCAGTAATGGTTCAGCAAAGCTCTCCTATAATGTCATTTCCAACTCACAAAATGGAAGGTAACTCATATTACACAGAAGTCACATCGATTATCATTTCAAAAGGGGCAAAATATGCTGACACATAAAATCAGGTTTCTTTCTAGTGATACTCTCGGGAATCCTTATGACAATTTCGTCTGGTTGATGTCAGTACAAGGAAAACGTATCATATGTTATGGAGAGCAGCTTTTACAATAACAATGTTGCAAGGGTTGTTTTAAGTTGTATCTTTTTAAAGTTATGTATATATTTACTAATATTAATGAATTTACCAATAGAACAGAATAGGTAAATTGTTGTTTTTCCAGTTAGTTCATTACAACATATATTTGTCTGTTAAGTTGTGTGTATGAGGTTCTTTCGTGGCTTTAGTAGTCTGTTAGTCTTTCCAAAGAGTAGATGTTACAGGACTCTTTGAAGAACAGTTCAAGTTAGAATTAGTCTGCCCTCTGCTGGAGAGACAACGCCGTTATCAGGCTTTCTTGCTCGCTGCACCAACCAGATTGATTCAAACATATTTAACCACTTTCAGAAGAAACTCCACCCTCGCACCTATATCTGGTCACACCACTCACAGCTTAATGCCACAAAAGCCCTGACTTCTGGAGTTTCTGAGACTAATTTTAGTCTTCAAAGATACCTTAGAATATTCTTCCATAATCTCCTGTCAATTTGCATAGAAAAAAAATTTCATTAAGTGTGACTGGGATTTCTGGACAGCTCAGCCATCTCTTAGGACAGAACAGCTTCTGGAATAAGTGCTTGAATATATTTCTTAAATTTGTTACGCATCATTTAGTTGGATTTCTTTGCAGAAAAAGACAAGGAGAAAAAGATAGCTCCTTTTTACTAGTATTGTTAGCTTATATAAAATACACCCACATTAATTTCCTTTGGCTTTTCCCCCCTTTTATTAACTCTTGCTTCTTACATGATAAAATTAAACTGATACAGTAATGCTGCTGCTCAAAACAAAATCAGATTTCATTACTTATTCTGTTTCAAGTTATTTGTTATACAAGGAATTTATTATCTGTCATTAATTATCAAAGGGTGAACATCAAGCTTCAACTGAAAAGTTTTTAATATATCCTGAAGCTCTTTTGGAAATCAAGAAATCCAATGAAGATAAATTTATGAACACATTTAAAGATAGCACGTATTTGATAAAAAGCCAGGGGAATTTTCCAAAACACATAAAAAATGAACAAAGAGTGTGTCAAAAAAGCACCATGTTAAAAATGATTTTTACCCTTCTTAATATTTAATGCAAAAAAATCCACTGGCAAGTTATTAGAGAAAACAGCAATCGGTGCACTGCCAGTGTATAGTCAGTGAGGGTGGTGGCTTAGAGGTGCACCATGGGCAGCTGCCATTCGCTGCATGTCTTCCTCCTTTCTCCTTCATATTTCCTTTCTATATATTTTTCAATAAAGACCACTAGATCAAGAAAATCTTTAAAAAAAAAAAAATTAGATAATTAATTTGATCAAACTTATATTCAGTCTTAGCCTTAATCATTTAGTGTACACATATAGAAGTGGCTTGGCTGAGACGCAGCAACATCACTGCCTATAGATGTTTAATATCTGCTTACACTGTGCCTTATACTATGGATGTGAATGTTTTCAGTTTGACCTCATTTATTTTGACTTCCACCGCTGATGATTTATTTGCTTTTTTACAAACTCGCTCTGATATAAATTTTTTCTATTACGAGTAAAGAAATTATTACTGTAGATCACACTCACAAGATATGTTTGCTGTTAAAACTAATAAACCTTTAGCCACAACCTTTGATTTAATGTTTTTAAAGTCATTGTTAGCTATCTTTGGATGAGATCTTGCTGAAATGATTGGCTTTATTTTGGATCTTCAAAACTAAATATTTTGCAGTGTTATTTCTGAGCTGTCAGTCTTGCTGGATGGAGGACAACTTGACATTTTAAATGGCAGCGGGATTCCGCAGGGATTTTCACTGTTTACATTTATTAAGAGGCCAGGAGGCATGAGTCTGGAGGCGAAGCCGGTTCTCTTTTACTGTCTTGTAGTCAGGCACAAATGCCTTGCAGCGCATATCTTTATGAGAACATCTACAAGGTTTTACTAATACTTAGTAGCACTTTTTGGCTCTGGAGTTGGTAATTTTTGCATTAGGAAAAAAAAAAAGAAACCTTGACCACAAATTTAGTTTTTAGTTTTCAGTCAGTTTGTATCAAGTCAAGAGTGGCTCAAGGACTCAGAGCCCTGAGCTTCTCTGGGGTGGAGCTACACTGAAAGGTTTTGCATGCAGCAGTGTTTGCATGGCAGTGAACAGCCTTTCCAAAGGTTTCAGCATTCATCAGGTGAGTCTTCAGTTCTTCTGCATTGAACTAATGCAATTTAAATGTTTGTATTGTTTTGCAGCAGTATAGTAACCATTACAGAATGACTCCTCTTTCCTCAAGTGCACGTAAACACAACGCTTACTTCGATACCATCTGCCTATTCTGCCGAACGACTGCAATGAAAGTGATAATGCAGCCACAAAAAATAGCACATTGTTCAATGAAATGAAATTTGTAGACGGAGAAACAATCAGGGATGCGTGGTAGAAAGGGACAACACCACTCAGCAGCAGTCATTTGTCACCACTAACTGCAATGCTGCGTTTTGGCTCCTTGGGGAGGCTCTGGCACAGATGAGAGCCTTGTTTACAAAAACTTTCCAGGTTCTGCAGCTCCTGGCTACCCTCTGGCACCTAAGGCCTTTAATCCCAGCCCCTATCATGCTCCTGCATTGATCCCGGGGGTGAAGGTCTTATTCTGTCCCTGTCACTTGTGACAGATGACCAGATAGTTGCTCATCTTGAGGGTGGGAGGGCAGGGGGCTGGATTCTTGCATCTGGATGATACAAACACAGCAGAGGCTGATAAGCATGCACACTTCGACTCATTCCTATTCTGACAAATGTCGATGTGTTTTCTATTCATATCTTTGCACCACTGCCCTGCCCTGAGCTGGAGCTGGAGAGCATACTAAATAGAGCAGCGTCTTTGGGTGGAGTTTTGGCTGCTTGGAGCTTTTGATTCGATTAGCAAGGGGAGGGCACACCAGTTTGCCTGAAGGTCAAGACTGGACTAGGGCTGAGGACATATTGGAGTGTTCTGAAGTCAAAATGTAAACTCGGCACAAATTGTGCACTCAAAATTGACAACAGCATACACAGGGGAACTACATTTACATTTCTGAATAACTTTAAAAGTCTTTAAATAGCCTTTTAAAGTCATCTTAAAGATTATTAATTCACACATTTTAGAAAAAAATTCTAGATTTAGGATTTTAGTATTCTCACACTACTAAATATTAGTTTTTGTGTCTTTAAAGGACTAAACTTGAATGTGTAGGTAAATCACTGATATAGAGCAATAGCCTTCTGCTATTATAAACACAAAGTTTAAGATATTTTATTTTGCTTTAGTGAAATGTGGTTGATTTTACATATTTGTGAAATAAAAGAAGCTTTAAGTCTTTCAGATTTTCACACATATTATCAGACGGATTTAATTATGCTTTGATCTAACCATCCTATTGTATCTCTGGTTGTATGTCTAAGGTCTTTGGTTGGCTGAATGATGAACCTCCGCCTGAGTCTTAATTCTTTTGCAGCCTCTAAAAGGTTTTCTTCCAGGAATGTTTTGTTTCATTCACTTTAACAATCACTCTGACAAGCTTCCCTGTCCATTTTAAAGAAACAATTCCCCCACAGCATGATGAAACCACCACAATGTTTGCCATAGAGATTATGTTAAGGGTAATGCTCAATGTTAACTTTGTGTCACACTTTTTCTTGTAGGTTTCAGCTCAGTTAATCAAGAAAATAAAGGCTGGGTGGCTGTACTTTCCTTGCACATCCTTTCTGTTTAGGCTGACTACCATGTCTTTGCTTTGAAAATGTGCCGTTTTAATTCAATTTTCAGATCAAGGTTTGATCAATAAATTATGAGGTGTTCACAGCTGTGATTGTTGTTTTAGAACCTAAAAATGCTTGAAGCATTTCCCTAACTTTATTCCTAATCTGTCTGGTGTATTTCTCAGTCTTTGTGATGCTGTTTCATCACTAATGTTGTAAATTACTAACTGAATTTAATTGATGCACATGTGGACTCCTTATACCGATTAAATGGACTGAACCAACAGCAGGTAATACAATTTAGCGTTTTTCTCATTTTACATATTTCCAATGAAGTTGTTGATTTACAATTCACACCAAATGTTGGAAACAACTCGAGTTATCCACAAATACAAGGACATAAAATGAAATTAATCCACAAATGAAGTTATCTGTTAAAAAATTTACACAGTTAATAATTATTGAACAAATGAAGAAAGTAATTAACAACTTTTAAAGAAAACGAAACAGAATGTCATTTGCTTAATGCAAATCAATATCAGCTGGTTTAATATTAAATGATGGACCACAAAAGGGTTTCTCATTACCAACAGATTGCAGAGTGGTGTGATTGTGGAAAAATTAAAGAGACCTTCACAAAAAGTCTTTCAACATCAAAAAATGGCAATGATAACAGATGCATTTCTAGACCTCTGAATGTTCCAGGGAATGCATTTTGAAAGAACATACTTTCACCAGAAATCAGGCACCCCATGTAAGTTTACTGACAGAGGACCTGTAAGAACTCTCAAAGAGCTTCTGAAAGACCTTGAAATAGCTTGCCTCCCATTAAAACAGCTGGTAATGCTCTTAACCACAATGGACTCTGTGCACAATCACAGCATAAGATTTGCTGAAGAAAAAGGCTGCTAAAGGCTGTTTAAAGTTTGCTGCTAAAAAAAGAAAAAAGCTGTGCAGTACTGGAAGGAAATTAGTTTGGTTAAATGAGGCTATATAATAAGCTGTCATTGCAAAACAAGACTTTCCACAAAGTATTTCATACATTTTCCACTTTTGTTGTTTTGGAAATGAGTACTGTGATTTCTTTGTCTGTGTGGATTATGTGGATTGTTCTGGAGTGAATTTCAAGTCAGAGACAATAATACGTATTGAATACATATTGAGTTATTCAGCATGCTTTCTACATTGTTTTGCTGTATGTAGAATGTTTCTAGTTATATTGAAGGATTGCATAGTGGAGCAGTTTCTATCACTTTGATACTGACTGAGTGATACTGACTACTCAAAGCTCAAGGTAGATCAATGTAAATACACACTTAATTTTAGTTCTTTAGTTGTAAAAATAAATAAATAAATATGCGTAATGTTTCCTCCACTTTATTCTCTGTTTTGTGTTGGTAAATCATTTCAGATATCAATAAATGAAACTGAAGTTTGATTTTAAAATATTAAAATACAAAAAATGTTCAAATGTATATGGATAATTAATGCACACACTTTGCTTTCCTTGCTTTCCTTCTGTAAAATGCATTAATTATGCCAAAGATATCAATGTACAGCAAATGTTTTGTAGAGGAAACACAAGAACTGTCCTAAAAGGAGTGAAAAAGCATCCAAACTCTAAAAAGCGTTCTAAGATGGTGAGAGTTTGACTCATTTAAGTGCTATTTTCTTAGGTGAGGTATGTTAATAAAAAAGGAAAGCAAGAATATTTTGAATCTCTAAGTGGGTATAGAGACAGATTTCTTTCCCATACATATAAGAATTTTTAAGTGACAGCAGCTTCCAAAATGCTCTGACAGCAGCTCACACTATGGGAATCAGCCTAAGGAGAAGGACTGCAGATGATGACGCGAAGGGAAAAAAAAACAAACACGAAGAAATCCAGGCTGTGAATTGTTAATGTTCTGTCAGTATGATAAAATGGCCCGTCACCTCCATGCTTTGGAGCAATAACCGCGCTGACCTTTTACACTAATTGCAATTAAAGTGACTTACTGTGAGCCGGCGATATTCATAATCGTGGAAGTGTGTGTCAGGGCTGTTAATGTGGCAAAAATGAATAAAGAGGATGACCAAAGCAGAGCTTGTTTAAAAGGCCTCGGGAGGGAACGCAGCGGCATAAAATCAGCTTGTTACCAGCGGTGGCTCTAAGTATAACCACCATGTCCTGTATGAACTCGAAGACTTTATTATTCCCCATACAGGCAACTGAGCAATTACTCTTTGTGATGAGAACCTAATCTCTTGTGGTGTGCATGCAAATAAGAACTTCAGCTCATCTTTATCTTGTCTTTACATGACAGCCTTTTTTTTTTTTTTTTACAGAGAAAAAGAAAAGCGCAGCTGTTGCTCGTTCTATTTTTTTATTGTCTTATGTTCTGTGATTATACGGCCTATCTGTAAATACGCAGGGTTATTTATCAGCCATAGCTGCTGTTGAGTGATTGTTGTAGGTGTTGGAATCAAGCACGTAAAATATGAACCCATCAGCCATTAGAGATAAACTGCTGCAGCTGCGGGAGGGAGATTTCTGCTATAAGTGGGCCCATGAGCCACGGTGGAAAAGAGATTTGGCTGACTTTTTATATAAAAGTATTTATGAGGTGCTGTGAAACCCCAAGCCAGTTAAGGGTATAAAACATACCGCTGTCCGTGAAATAAAAAAAAGTTTGGTGCCTCAAACTTTATTGTAATTCACTTTTTCACTGAGTGATTGTGAAGGTCACGTTGAAATAGTGAACATTTTGCTCATGGCCATAAAATGATACAACTTTTGTACAGGAGTGTTAAAGTCCAGGTTGCACTTCGCAATATGCAAGGACTTGTTCTAGGTTTATTTAATGTGCAAGCAAATTGTTAAATGGCAGCATCAGTCTGAGGAGTGATTTGGTTTCTGAGTCCATTTCTGCTGAGGGTGAAGGAGAGAGTGTGTCTGGGAAGCTTTGTGATTCACCCATTTTTAGATCCACATTTTGAAGGGCAAATGTCACATTTCAAACTCATAAAACCTACAAATTTTGAAACAATGTAACATAAACAAATTAATCACCCACTCCATTGTTTTCAAACCAGATAAATTATTCTATCTCCAAGAAAAAAAATATTTCATAGCCACATCCATGTAGTGTCTGATGTGCTATAGTTGTGCACAGGACACAGTTTTCTTAGAAAATATACATTTTAATGTGAATAATTGTTATTCACATTAATGTGTGTGACTGTTTACGACTTACACAAAAAACAAGAGTAAGTTGTAGTTTGCTACTAAAATCGTCTAAGTGAGAAAAGTTGATGATCTCTGGGAAAGTAAACAGGTGAAGAAGACAGATTTCTCCAGAAAGTCTCTCAGTTGTAATAAACATTTTGCTGCAGGTTTAGGAAGTAATTGGAATCTTTAGTTTTGGTGATTTTTTTTTTTGTTGTTTATGAATGTCAGTATATTGCTTCAGTGAAGCACTTTGTTGCCTTTAGTTGGGAAAAATGCGATGACAGTGGATTTTACTTACTTTTGTTTGTCAACTTAATTTGCTGTAGTGTATAAAACCAGGATGATTATGTGGAGAAAACTGAGAATTACTGAATTTCTACGTGGCTTGCTAACATAAATTATGGCTATTCTGATAACATATTTTATAGGGAGGTACAGGCTGATGCACACCTATGGGTGTCAAAATAACAATGCTGCATTAAACCACACCAGAAGTCACGTTGAACTAGTGCGCTGGCATTTCATATTACAGATTTTAACTCAAGTTGTCTTTTTCACTAAGGGGCACAACATAAAGGCTTTTAAATACATGCATAAAGTGTTGGTATGTTTGATTCTCTAAACTATGATTTCACTAGCTTAGTAGCCAAGATTTTTCCTGACTTTCTCCTCGCACTGGCTAAATTGCCATATAAATCTTAATTTTCTTAACCTAAATTTGAGCAGGAGAATTTGCTACTGCTACTTTCATCATGGACACCCATTGTGTTATGTGCTATATGGCATCGCATATGAAATTATGATTCTCAACTTACTTTTCCTTTATGCTCTCCTACATTTTTCTCCATTATAGGCATCTCCATGAGAGGCATGTGACTTTCTCCTAACTGTATTCAAGCTATAAGCCTGAAGGTAATTAAAAGTTGTAAAAATGTTGAGATATGCTCTTGAATTAATGAATTATCAGTACTTATCCAAGCAGCCTCCAACATTTCCACTTTCCAAAGAAGCAGAGTGATTTTTGAGTTTTCATTAAGAAATATTTGTTTCTTAATCTTTCGAGGCGTGGCATAATTTTAGATGAATGAGTCGATTAGTCAACTTTATCCCTGGAAATTTCAATATACAAGACATAAATGCAACATGTATAAATCAGATGTGTTTCCTTTGCCAGGTTCCTGTCCTGTTAGCATGACTTGATGAGTGGCTGTGTGTGACTGGGAGAAGGAAGGGAGGAGGCGTGTTTTATGATGTGGAGGACAGGCGGCATAAATATTACTTGTGCCTAATCAAAACCCAGCTGCAAAACCAGCTGAATTGATCTGTTTTTTGATGTGCATACACCAGCATTTGGAAAACACAACAACCAGGACGCGCATACACAGAGGGAAAAATGCAGAGTATGCAGTATTGGTTCTGATGGTTAGAGCCCCATTACCGAGTGTGTGTATGGGGGGGTGCTGGTGTGTGTGTGTGTGTGTGTGTTTGTAGAGGAAAAGGAGGGAGAAAGAAAGGCTTTCTCACATTGAACTCCATTTTGTTCTGTGAAAACTCTTGCTAAGAGAGTTTACGATTATGTGTGAGAGTAAAGCTGAAAAAAGAGGAGTAGTGTTGGGTGGGGGGGGAAGTAAGGACCAGAGAGATAAGTAGTGTTTGGAGCAGCTTGAGCAGATGCGACGGACCCTCCTCCTCTTCCCTCTTTCTTATCCTAAACCCGTCAACGCCCCCCCTCCCCTCCTGTGTAGGCAATGCCAGCGTGTGTGTGATTGATTCACCCGGCGTAGAGGAAGGAAAGTGTTGTGGTTGGGCTTCTGGACCCCCAGGTCATCCCTTCCTTGTAAGCTGCAGGGGAGGGCTGGAGTTGAAGGAATAGAGGGAGAGAGGAGGGGTGGTGTCTCAGACACCTCCAGCAGCCCCCAAACTTCACTGCACAAAAGGTGGGAGAGCAGGAGGAGGGGACCGCGATTGGCACTTCTCAACATGTCCGTCCTCATTGCCACCCAGCTGAAGATAGACACCAGCACTTCTTCCAGAAGGGTAAGGGGCCCTTTTAGCATGCACAGCACGCTGTGGGGGAATGTCTGTATTTATGGGTGAGTCTCCTGCTGCTGACGAAAAAAAGGCTGCTGGCTGTCTTTGATAACAAGTGGACGGGCAGAAGGAGAGCGGTGGGTCCCGGTGTCCCCCTTTGAGGATCCTGATTGACAAATGCTTGTTGTTTAAATTTGCTTTCCAGTGCCGACTTCTAATGAAGGCTTGGTTACATATGCTGTGGAGAACACCTACCGCCTCATTGTTATTCTTTGTGATAACGCCACTTAATGATTTGAGCGAGGATTGGACATGTTGGGCAAAAGTTGCGCATAGTTGCGCGCATGTATCGAATGAAAGGGTTTGTGTAATACAATTTTTAAGACATTAAAGGAAAGATTAAACCACACTTTCATTCTTTGTTTTGAGAAATTTAGCCTAAGCATTGGTCTCATTTTGGCAGACAAACAGGGTGTAATTGATGCACAGAGGAAGTTTGGAATAACTTAAGAGAATTTCCTGGAAGTGCTTTTGCTGTTGCTATATAAGCTTTGAAGCCAAAAAAAATCTTTCTCAGGCAGAGCAGCAGTACGATATTGATGGGATTTGTTTATATCAGAGAACATATTTTTCAAGGCACAAGGGAAAACCAAAAGAGCTGCTTGCAACTGAAAAATCAGGAGATGCAGGATAGTTTAGATTGTGCCTCACTCTAACAATACAAGCTTTTTCATTTCATTCATCACAAACACTTTCACGCCCATCCCTTGGTTATGTATACTACCTTTTCTCACATATGACAAAATTGTTTGTTTTCTTTCTGGTCGCTCTCTCCCTCTTCCTTAGTTTTTCTTCCTCAAAATCCACCATCCACAGCTATCGTCTGCAACTTCCCTTAAAAAAAAAGCCAGTCAAAGTCTATTCCTACAACATCAGCCAGCATTAAACTCCATTTCCTCGCTGACTTATCTTCTGCCATTTCAATTTGGGCTCAGTGCGTAGCTCCTATTCATTTGGAATATGTTGCACTTATCCTGCGTGGAAGATAAGATTCCAACAGGCAACATGCTGATGCAAAATAAAAAATAAAAATAAATGCACACAGGGCTTAGAAAATTATGGATTTATTGTGAGTTATAAATATCATCTGCTGGAAAATCTTGTTATTTTCATTAACTTGCAGAAAAACTTTGAAATCCATAAAAATAATGATAAATCTCCATGTTTGTGGGTTTGTATTGCTTGAGTAAGCATGCTGTCATGCAAACGTGCATGTAGGATGTGCTTTTTATTTGCTCATACATTAGAACTCCTGTTTTAGAGCTTCATAATTACTGCTTTATATTTGCCTTTCAAAACTATCACATGCATTTCTTTTGGATAAATGGGAATGTATCATGCTTTTTACAACTTTTCTTATAAATAGAACACTGAAATGTGGTATTAATACATATAAAAAAGGCAGACCAAACAGCAAAGTCTCCCTTGTTAAATGTGAGTGCACGAGTTAAAGATTTATTTGTCAAGTCAGGAGGAGAAATCAGGAGAAATATTGCTATTGAGGAGTTTGTTGTCCAAGCAACTGTCCACTGTCACCATATACTTGTCCAGAAAGCGTGAATGCTGCAAATCAATGACTTGATGCAATCTGCTGGATTTGCTTAGATAGAAACGTCTTTGAACCAACTTGAATAATAAACTAAACATGATTGCATTGTTTTTGATAACTAGGATCAAATAGAATGTATAATTGGATTGAATTGATTTTTTTAAAGCGCCTTGAGATGACATGAATTGTGAATTGGTGCTATATAAACAAACCAAGTTGAACTGAATTATTATATAATTCAGTTCAACTGAACTATCTAATTCAGCTGAATTAGATAATTCAACTGAAATCTGGCAGTTCTTTAAAAGAACTCTGGCAGATGTGATTTATGCTCATGTTCTGACCAGCATTGTTACTTTTTTAGCCATATGCAAGCTTTATTGTCTTATACCCTTAAAAATGGTCAACAAAATACTTGTCATTAGCAATTCATGCTATGATTGTTTGGAAGCAGCTCACCTTTCTTCATATATTTTGGGTTAACCCACATCTCAGTGATGTAGCTGTGAAAATATTATCTCTCAGATTCAATAAGTCGGTCGGCAGTTCATTTTGCCACAGCAACAAGTGTTTTTAATCCCTTGACGCTAAAGCTACAGACATGGATGGGAGGGGATGTTAAAATATGTACATGCAGACTTTGTTTATTAAGCTCAGACACGGAGAAAAATGTCACTGCTGCAGCTATTTTTCATGGGAAAAAAGCAAGGGGAACTTTTGTAAAGAGCAGTCACTGATTTATTTGGAAAAGCTACTTATGTCAACAGATGTTTCATACTACAGAAGACATACAAAAACTGGTGCTCACCACCAACAGCTGCGGTTGCCTCGATGGTCTTGATGCTGACTCATTGCTAGAACTATCTGCCAAAGTCATGCCGCAAACTGTGTAGCTTAGCATCCTGCTTTTACCCTTTCCTTTTATCGTGACCTTTGGGTTGAAACTGTTGAAAGCCTATGGTGGGTGAGAAGAACTCCTTTCTTTTCACCTGTTTGTTTCACAAATCACATCCACTTCTCCAAGCACTGCAGAATCTATATGGAAGGTAAGAGAGCGCTCTCCATAATTTTCTGAGTTCCCGATAAGCAGCTGCACATCCTGTTGACACATTTCCATTTGAGAGGTGTTTTTGTCAAGAAAATAACTTGAATTTGTGGAGAGGAGGGCTGTCTGGATTGAGATCGCGAGCTGTTTACATTTTTGCACATAATGTGGTTTTGTTGGCATTTTTGAAATAAGTAAAAAAAAAAAAAATCTTTCTTTAAACAGCTGAAAGTTGTACTCTGTTGTTACACAATCATTAATAAAATTAATTCTTTGTACCCTTATGAAGGAATAGGTATCATTAAACTCTGACAATTGAACGCAACTGACTAACTTCACAGTTTATGTTCATTTCCATTAAGTTTGAGGGTAAACTGGGGACAGTCTGAAGATAAGAGTCCTTGTGTCCAGACTGGAGTACAGAAGAGACTATAATCCGACACACACGCCGAAGGATGATAGAAAAAAAAAAGTTCTTGCCACGGTTGGCTCAGTTCAGCATTAAGGAAAATCATTAGAGTCCACCTACTACCAAATGGAAAATTGTGCAGAAATGTGATTATGGTGGGCTAGAAAGCCAATATATCAGCGACATGTAGCGAGAGGGTTTGGTAATTTTCTTCTTCATCTGAGGGATGTTCAGAGGAAATTAAATATTACTATAGTCCCTGCATACACGACCTGATTGATCTGTTTTCTCCCCCGTCTAATTAATTTGTGTCATTTTGTTGTGTTGAGCTGCATGCAAATCAAAACAGGCCAAAGTAGGGTCATTTTAGTTTATGCAAAATTCATCAATGTGCTTGTTGTAAGTGTATTACACTATCTTGTGTTTTATGTTATTGGCTATTGAACATTGCTAATAATGTTTTTAAAAGTTTTATAACTTAACTTTGGCTTCTCTGCAAAAAACTGTTTATGCAGCGGCCTGCATATTATCTGTCATTCTTTGGAGCATAGTTAAAGTACATAAAATTACCTTAATGTTCATAAAGCAATCAGTCTCAACATCAAAAATTGCCCTCATAATTTGAAAATTAATTCCACATTTGCAGAATCATCACTAAAGTGAAGACATCAGCTAAAGACCATTAAAAGAATAAAAGAGAAGTGGGGGTGAGTAATTAATCTAATCTGACCTAACAGTGATAAATAAAAACATCAAAACTAATCTTCGCAAATGTTACTGTAAAAGTTTTTTTTTCTTAGTAAAGAGGTTAATAATTTATCAAGAGTTTTTGGTCTTTCAGGAGTCAAAGAAAATGGGTTTTACAGCTTATTTATTTGGCCCAAGAGAAGAGAGAAAAACCGGAGGAGGAACTCAAAGTTTTAGAAACTCCTGGACCTGTCAGCGTCCAACACCAGAGCTGCCAGGGGAAGGAATGGAAATAATCTTTAACTCAGCTCTTAACTCACGTCCAACATAGATGGAAGACAACAGAAATCTTCGACAGCTCTGCACATAAACAGACAAACACAAAACATAACATAAAACAAAGCATAGCAAGCAACATTTTCTTACAACAAATTGTGGGTTTTTCTCAGCATTTAATATAAATAGAATGTACAATAACAAAGAACAAAGTATTTTTCATATTTTGGATAATCTGGGACACTAACTAGAGAAATAAAAGGCTTCCTTCACTGGATTTAAAAGTCTGGTAAGGGAATTTTGAGGTGAAAGAAAGCAGTACTTTCTAAGTTAAAGGTCAGATCTAAGTTTGCTTGTGAACAGGAACATGATCACACACCATCATTTGATTTCAAGAATTAGAAGAAAACTTTACTTTTTTTTTTTTTTTTGCAGTCCTAGATTAGATTTCCCGGTAACACTTGAATGAATATTTCACTGCAACAGAAAATTAACTCACCCCGGGGAATTCATTGTATTGAAAAGCCTCATAAAGCTCTCACTTGCCGTGTCATAAAGCTTTTAGATCCACACCTTATCACTCAGATTAAAATGCATCTGGTGTGTGCAGGAAATTTAATTATGCTGTTGCATAGGTTGTAGTTTGTTCCAGCTTCTACTGTCGGCTACCCACAGAGGCATTACACAAGCCACTGCCGTCGTCATTTTTATAGCTTTTATTACAAGCCTCTCCAAATATTCCACCACCTGTAATGCAGAACTTGACTGCAGCGGTGTTTGTGAGAGTACATAGCTTCAGCCGGCTGTTCCATCTGTTACAAGGCGATAGGGAAGTCAAGCTGAGCTCTGGCTCCCTGGCTCGGTCCAGAGGGGAGCGTTAACGCAGTCAGGCAGTTCACAATAGCTCCCCAACAAGGTGAGGGAGATTGGAGGACATCTATCAGAGAGGCCGAGGTGGATGTCAAGTGGCTCAGACCTATTTCCCAGGGTTGCACGGGCCTGAGAAAGGCATTTATGAACCAGAGGAACAAATAATGACAGGGAACAGGAGTGTGGTTAGGGGAGACAGCAGGAAGCCAAAAGATGTTCAGTCCTCAAAACAACACAAGCATACAGAGAAATTTATACTCTTTGCTGCATCAAGGGGAAATTGGTTTAAGCAACAGGAAGGATGATAGGAAGATTTGTTGTCATTTTTCAGATGTATATTCTATATTCTATACCCGTTTCCTTTTATTTGAGTTACATTCATTATTCAATCTCAGAATCAGTGAGCCTCACAGAGCACAGAGCATGAGACGACTCACCATTTATAAAAGAAAATTAATGGAAACTCCCGCTTTGTTCACACTTCAAAACAGAATATTTTCATCTTCTCTGCTGCACTTGCTCCATCTCAATAACCCCTTCTGCGAACGATTGCAAAGTAAACTTGATTTCACCTAATGGCAGACCCGCAGCAGTGGCATTCGACAAAAAGTCTTTTGAGCTGCTCTTTAAGTGCAGCTTTTGAAGTTGTGCCCCCGTGAAGATGACCTATTTCTCAGAAATACAGCTCAGCTCAAGTGGAGTGATAGGTTGTGAGCCATCACACAGTGAGAGCCATCACACAGGCCTGGATGTTGGTCTGGGTCATTCATGACAAGAATGGCAGAAATTTTAACATTTTGACCCAAAAAAAGCCCCCATTTCCTTCCTGTATAAAAGCCGTTATTAGAAAGCTACATAGAAGTGAGCGTTTTCAAGCATGAAATCACTTGCAATATTCTGAGCTGAACAACATGCAGGTGTGAGCTGACTGAAATGACAGCAGATGTAAGAGATGTGTGGAGCAATTAAGAGATGTCAACAAGTATTTAATGCAACTACAATTTTATGTTAGCTGACATGCACAGGAGGCAAAAATACCACTTCTGCTTATTTTGGGAGGATGTTTGATCTCTTCTATACTCTCATAGGACTTGCTTTTTCTACAGTACTTTGCAGAAGTATTCATACTTTTTGAACTGAATAGCATCCGTCATGTAACAGTCACAAACTTGATATATTTCACAGCCTCTTAGCTGTTTTTTTCCCCTGCTTTTAGCTCCAACCAGCTCTCCATTAACTTTGATCAGATTCCCTTTGCAGTGTGTTGCTGGACAGTGTTAGTTTTCCACCAAACTTGACATGTATTTTTAATCTTTTCTGATCGATTTCCTAGATTAATACACTCTATAACTCGTCTGCCAGCTTAGGTGCATGCAGTGTATTAGTAGGTTTAGATTTGTTTGATACTTTTTCTGTTTTCACACGATCGACTGAAGTCTGTGTGATGTTTAAAGGGACATTGTTAAAGGTTGGTTTTAAGCCTTAAACTTGACTCAATCTGTTCACCATATTTATCCTGGTCTGTCTGGTGTATTCCTTAATCTTCACAATGCTGTTTGGTCACAGTTGTGCTCGCAGAAAAGTTGTATTTATACAGAGATTAATTGACACTCATTTGTTCTCCACTAATTAACTGACTTCTGAACGGCATAGATGATCAGATTTAAGGTGCCTGAACATAAATGCATGCAACACTTTTCATATTTTTCAAGTGAAACATTCGGAAAACCGGGCATCATCTTGGTTTTATGTTCCTCAACTCAGCGGCAGTTTGTGTTGGTCTATCAATTAAAGTCCTAAGATTTTTTTTTTATTTTTATTTTTTAACGTTTGTGGTTGTTACGCAAAACGAAAAAAGCCCAAGAAATGTGCGTACGTTTGGAATCAGCATTTATATTAAACAACAAGTAAAGGAAAACCAGTATATTTTGTTTTTACACCCGAAGTAGAGTCCCTGCCAGGTATGTGATCACCCGGTAGCGCCACAGAGAGGCACTCGAGCTCCGTCCTGTGGGACTACGTGATATCATTTTGGAGAAAGAGGGGTGGGGGGGGGGGGAGTCGAGCCCCCACGTACGTAAAAGCATTAACAAATGACATTTGTTAAACAGAGCATTTAAATGAAAGCGCATTCAGAGAAACCGCGCACCCTTGGTGAGTGATTGCGCGTTCGGCGGCGCGCAGACCCCCGGCAGCAAAAGCGGCTCCTCTCTCCGTGCAGGTCACTTCTCATGCAGAGCGCGTCTGGGAAGAATACCGCCAGGCTCTCTCTGCGTCCTTCACACTTTTTTTTTCCCTCTCCCTCCCTGTGCATAAGAGCAGCGATGGAAAATTAGAGCCAAAAGAGACGAATGATTATCTTCGGCTCTTTTGTTTTTCTGGACAATCCCTCCGGGTCTGCTGAGGATCGAATATCTGATGGAAACTCAGCGCTTCCGCCTGCTATCTGGCTGTGAGGAGGCATCAGGAAACTGAAGACAGGAGACAACGTGTTCTGAATACAAAAGAGGGCAACTATTGACACCTTCAAGAGACCATCCGCCGTGCGCCTGGACAAAGGGGAAAGGACGTCTACAAAGGATTCAGTTTGTTATCGGTTCATCACTTTGTTTGTCCTCTGCCAATACCGTCTGTGGGCGCCTAATAATAAGCCAAACATTCTCATCTTATCAGAGGTAAAACTGCCTTCCCTTTGGTCTTTTTTTATATCTCCTAAAACGCTCGAAAAACTAATACAAAACGAACAACGCAAGACTCATCTGCAACCCTGCCATGCTGTAAAGTGTTTTTAACCTGATTAAAAAGAAAACGCAGCACCGACATGGCTTCGCTCTATCAGAGATTCACCGGGAAGATCAATACGACCAATTCGTTTCCGCACCCACCTGAGGCCAGCCACCTTCTTGGAGGACAGGTCGCAGACGAGGAGAACGGAACCAAGTCATCTCACCAGGGAGCCGAGGGCCGAGCTCACGTCCAGTACAGGAAAAAGTGCTTACGGGAAGATGAGGATGTAAGACACTTGTTGTTTATTTGCACCATACTGACAGATTGTAATGATCCCAAAAGTGCTTTTTGGGTATTTTCCCTTTAGAAAGTCATTGAAACTTAAACATGTTTTTGTAGATAAGTCTAACGGTCCTTGCCTTGTGGTTTGTTTGGGCGATTACTTTGTGTGTCTCAGTCAAACTTTGATCATTTCTTATCCAAGTTACTTCACTCTCTATTTGTTGCAATTCTTAACATGTGCACATAAATGTGCATTTTCCGGGGGTTTGTGAAGATTTTGAGTTCTTTGTGGTGCTGACCGTGGTCCTGAAGCTGCACAGTACTTCACAGTGGCAGAAATCTCTTTTTTGTTGCATCACTCCGTGATTTGTTTAGAAAATATGGGGCATCGGGATTATTTTTAACACTAATCCACCGGACTCAGGCAAAATACATTTGATATTCTGGCGTGTGCTTTCTGAGATAACTTGCACTTCTGAGAAGGAAGTGCACCAACATAAAAGGGCCTTGTGCTCTCCTGCAGAGCAGTGGCTTTGGTTTGTGTTTATTTTAATAATAACTAAAGTGATCTTATGAAGACCTTTCAAACATAGTATGGATCAATAAAAGAAATGACAAAGCTGAACATATACAACTAAATAAAAAAACAAACAAACTCCGATCCAGATCTGTAATCCAGTTTACAGATTATACAGACTAAAGAAAGAACATAACAATCAAAATAAAGGTAAAAAAACAATACTAAAGAAACAATTTAAATGATCATTGCACCATTAAAAGTACAGAAATTTGAAAAAGCTATTAAACAGGGTAAAAAAAAATGACAGCAATAAATGCTGATTGTTTAAAATATACAAGACACATTAACCAACGAATCAATAAGTTTTACCTAAAAACATCAAGTTATACCTTTGATGTACATTTCTAATATAAATTACAAATGTTGTACGTATTCAACTTACAGTTATAATTGGAATATTAAGTTGGATGTTGATGGAATTAGCCACAAAATTAAAGTAGTTTAAAATCTTTACATAGTAAAGAACCAGCTGGGTTCATAAGATGCCTGCAATAACCCTTTGAACTTTTACATATTTGTCTTTACAAAAAATAGCTAAAGATCAGTCAGACAGGCTGAAAAAGGACGGGTGGAACGTACAGCTAATAGTTGTCTTTGCCTGAGTTTTAGTTTTCTAATTGACCTGACATGTCTGGTATGTTCCTTGCTCTTCGTGATGCTGTTTGCTAACTAATCTGCCTGAGAAACATCTGAGGCCTTCAGAGAACAGTTGTGTTTTTACTGAGATTAAATGTCACACAGCTACAGTCTATTTACTAATTAGGTGAAGTCTGAAGGCAACTAGTTGCTCTAGGCTTTCCTTTGGGTTGGCTGTTTGTATCAGGGGTATGAATACATTTAGAAAGATCTGTATAAAGCCTGTTCTTTTCATCTTAGACTGTTTCTACCAAGCACAGTATAAAAACAATCCTTTAATTACAATTTTTATCAATCAAAATTGTTCTGATTCAAATACCTTTTTTGTAACTTTCTCTGAAGTTGGTGGAACATAGAGCAGAGGTATTTACTAATTAACCATCCCTGGTATCAACCAATACACCAAAACTGCAGAATGTTTTTGGTTTGCTCTGCTTGTTTGCAGAGAAAAAAAGTTTCCTGCCTTGAACAAATATGTATCTTTGATGCTCCTTTGATTTATTCATCCCTGTTAGTCTAGTGAGTAGGCTGGCAACAGACTGAGTACTCATGCTCTGTAGCTGTGAGTATCAATAACAAGAAGAACAGCTTAGCTCGACACAGAGCAGGCAAAAAAAAGAAAGAAGGAAGTTCCTTTCTCCACTCCTGCAATGCTGGCTCATTAAAACTCTTTTTTTTTTTTCCTTTAACAACCTTAAGATTGGATTTTACAGTTGTTATTGCCCCGCTGGACTTCCAAGATATTCCGTAAGTTTAGGCTGTTAACCTTGAGGTGACATTCACTGCTGAGGTTCCCTGGAGTTGTGGTGGAGCATGAAATTGCCTTGTGCCTTCGGAGATGGGGAGTCCATTTCATGGAGCTCCATTTCCAAAACAGGTCTTGGTTAAAGATTTAAGACACTGCTGGTGTTGTCATTCATACTGTGGATGGAAAAGAAGAAACAATAACTCAAATAGTTGTCAAGGTTCACTTTTCTTTGATCTGAATTTAGCCCTTTACAGGCTACATTTGAAATAATGCTGTTACTTCAAATGAAGTTAAGGACACAAATAACAGAACTTACTTTTTTGCAAGTAATTGTGATATTTTATTAATGCATTATTTTTTTTTCGGGGCTTCTGAGAGACTTTTGTGTTTGTTGGGAAATTGATCAATTGTTTTGATTATCTGTATGCATCCATGAGGGTTTGGTGTTAAATCCAGAGTCACAGACAGGTTAGACTTTACAAACTGTTTATTTTCCTCCTCACTTCCTTTTCTGCAAACACAAATCTAATTAACTGCCTAGCCTAAAGGTTAAACATTGGGATATTTTGCCCACAGATCAAAGCCTGAGGGGCTCTGACAGGATCCTGCCTACATTAACCTTTCCTGTATGGTTGGATTAATATTGGGAAATGTAAACATTTCTGTTTCTTCATAATTGGGGCTGATATTTGAAACCCTTATTTGAAACACGAGACCCTCAGAGATGTCTCGTGTTTTATTTTTGTAGATGTTGTAGATCATCAATTTAAGATTAAATACAAACAACTGCTTTCAAATTATGATTTAAATCAAATGGCTTAGTCAAAGTATAGACTTAAATCCAATGAACACACTGTTGGATGATCTGAGATAGACCTTTTATGCTTGAAAACCCCCATTTTTAGCTGAAATAAAACAATTCGGCCAAGACTGGAGAAAAACTCTTCCACAGTGATGTAAACATAGTTATCAATTATGGCTGATAGCATCAGTTATTAGGCGTAGGGATTGTTTACTTTATTGCATAGTGCTAGATTAGCTAGACTAGCTTTCCCCCCTAACAAATGAAATACTTTTTTTGAAAACTGCTTTTTGTTTAGTCAGGTTGATTTGGTCTGATATTGAAATAATTTGATTATATGACACATCTCAAGGCAGATTAAAATGCAAAAAGAGAAGAAATGTGTAGCATTCCAAATACTTTTTCACAACACTGTATAAAAACAATTATGCATCTAATTTTTCTTTCTCATCTGCTTAATCACCATCCTTTAATTAAGTCCCACTGAGAGAATAATTAGGATCACTTTAAGACAGACATGAACAGTAATCAGATAAAAAAAGAAAGAAAAGTGAGCAAGCGATATATTTTTCCTGCCAGTTTGTTGTGTTAACTGAATAGAAACAAGTAGGCTCATAAATCATATATCCCTCTTTTGATTGTGTCCTAAAAGTCTCTGACAGCTTGTGTGAACATTCCTCAATAATAATTATTATGCTTTTATCAGCCCTAATTTTCTCCTGTGTTTGTATTTTGTACATAAAACTGTCTTTTTTCTCCAAAGACAGCTCCAACAGACCTCTCGATGCTTGTGACTTAATAATGACAGCTGTGTATCCATGTGTAACTATTAGTTGTCATTAGTGAAAGCTCATTTCCCTCAGGGCCACCTTATTGTCAGGATGGCATGCTGAAAACAAATGACTTGTTTTCTATCCCAAGGCTGTTGTCTTAAACAACAAAATTATTCTGGAGAAACACTTTAATTTCCTCTTTTTACCTTGCCTATTATTGTTGCTGCAGTGATACCTGTTTGATGCGTCTATGTAATACAGGAATCATGGGGGTGGGATTCAGTTTGAAGGGTGATCCTTAGTGCTACTGCATTTCCATATAGCTGTTTAAAAAGCAGGCATATACATAACAGCAAGCAGTGAATAAGTGTGCATGCTTCATTAAAAAACAAATAATAGAGAACTTAGAGCCTCGATAGACTTAAAGGGGGCTAATTAGTGCGAACCATTTATGATTTCTTTCAGCAGAAAGGTGTTGAAAATCTATTGAAAAGACATTGCCTTATGTTTAAGCAACATAGAATGTGGTTGAAAAGTTCACATGGAAATGTTTGCTGATCTTGAATGTGGCTGAATAATTGTTAGACTTAATCAGGCCTTGATCAGGCAGGGTGTATACAGGGTTAAAAGTCAAATTTTCAACACAGTTTTCTGGTCTAAATTAAGATAAGGACAGATTGACCTGTAATAGTAATAAAAATATGTTAATGGACCACCTCCTGACCACAGGGTCCTGCCAGTGTCACGTCCAGCAGGTCGGAGGCCCATGCTATGACAAGGCTCAGCTACCAGATGCTCAGCGTTGTCCTTCTCTGTAATCTGTGAAAGGTTGTCCGATTTGTTCCTGGATACAAGTGGCTGAAAAGAGCTTTGCCCAAAGAGTCGCTGGGCTCATTCATAGGGTGAGAAGCAGGAGCTGGGAGTAGAGGCATTGGTTCTCTGTCGAAAGGTATCAGGTGAGGTGAATGAGGAATCTAATCAGGATGCCTCCTGTTCTCCTCTCTTTAGAGGCGTATGCCACCGGGAGGAGCAGCTAGGGCAGATCCAGAACTCACTGACGGGGTTTATATCCAATCTAGCTAAGGATTTCCCTGCTCCTGCAATGAGTTAGACAGGGTTGGTGAAGAGAGGGATGCCTGATGTCACCCCTGTGATCCAATCCCAGGTGGATAGATGGATGGATAGACAGACAGTTTACAAATTTGGAAACAGAAACTAATGTTTTGTTTTAGATCTCTGTACTCCCAATATGTTTTTAAAATGTTATCAGTAGTAATGCATTTTTTACTCTTTGGAAGCGTCATTATCTAATCAATGCCAGTAAGTTGCATGTTTAGATTGTAGAAAGAAAATAACATAATAATTGTAAAATAAGGGACTCCGAGTTGGAAATCAAGAGTAAAAGAAGCAAGCCACAACTGTAAAGACTGTTAGACTTAAAAGTGAAATTTAATCACATTGCGTGAGATCGCCCAGGGCTAACACACGTGCTCTATCTCAGGCGCACACTCTGTCTATCCTCATACGCCTTCTGCTCAGAGATATACCAGATTTGAGCGAGAGACTTTGGCCCAGTTCCAGAGTCTCGGCTCAGGTCTGTGCTTCCTTTGAGATGTGCAACTGAGATAAATCAGGCAGACGGAGCTCAACAAGAGCAGTCAGATAAAAGAAAAGAAGGCAGCGAAAAGCATTCGGCTGTCCTTATTATCTCTGCGTTGAGGTTAAAAGTTTTCTTCAGGTGATGACTGCTAACTGAGGGCTGCACTAATCCAGTATGATCATCTGTCCGGAGACGGCAAAGCTCTCTCAACAGTGCAGCGAGGGATTGTTGTGCATTTTAACTATGTGAGATGGTTGCAAAACTGGGAGTGATGGTGGCTTATGTTGTGCATGATTGAATGAATACAGTTTTAATTGAGAAGTTATTCTCTAAAGTAATATTAATTCTAAATATGTAGTGTTGCTATGCTACAAAATACTAATTGTCATAAACAAGTCAGCCTCGTCATCTTTCAAAAAGCTGAATTTTATTTGTCATCCAGCATTCTCTATAGCAAATTAAAGACACAAACAAATGACTATATATTTCTGAAGATTTATATTTATTTAGGATGAACAGTAATTTACACTATAATTAAAATTTCATTGAAGTGAGAAAATTATTGAAAAGCCCATAATCAAGAACGTATTCATTAATAATCAAAGAGCTATTCATGAGTAATTTCAGTAAAGATTTGGTTTAGATTTTTTGAAGTTAGGTTCTGTGACGTTATTATTATTAATATTAGTGGATATTGTCAATAATTTAGTAAGAGACAGTTCTGTTTAATTTCTTTCATCTGAACAGCGTGTAAATTTACACTGATTGTTCCTGCCAAGTAAATATTAATTAAGTTCAATAAAATACAGGTTCAAAACTCAGAGTTTCACAAATTATTTATTATATAAAGCAGGGCCGCTTGATTTCAGTAAAATATTTTATGGTAATAGTGTTGCTGAAAATTGTGGAATCGATTGTGAATAATGCTTATTTTCAAGGCATTTTTCTTTCTTCAATATGACACTGCATCCCCAGCATTCTCCATGAGCTACAGCATCAGAAACCAAAGAAATACTCCTGGTTTGATTATTAAGGGCAGCTAGAGCCCATTTAAATGGTCAGATATATTTTAACCATGCAGATGGTGAATGTGTGACATTTGTGGTGTCATATCCTGCTAAATAATACATCCAAGCAGAACTTTGCAGTTGTGATGATGCAAAAGAGAAATTGCAATTACAGTTTAGTTTTATTGAATTGTGCCTCTTTAATTTAAAATTAATTACATGTAGGTGTAGATTACTTCAAATCGTTATTTCTAAATCAGCAATATAATATAGTTCATAAAAGAAAACTTTGACACATATTGACAGAAATTCAGAAAAGACTCTTTTGAGAAAATATATGCATTCATGTTGTGGAAATTTGTAGACGCTACTTGGGAGGGATAAGAGATTGCTTTGGCTAACTCTAAAAAGTTCACAGGGACATTTTTGATCTATCTGGAGGACAGCAGTCGGTGTATGTGACAGGTCAAGTCTGTGTGTTCCTGTGCGCTAAACTATGAAGCTCAGCAGTGTTTATTTTAGTGCTGCTTCGAGCTGCTGTCAACCTGGCAGGATTATATTATAAACTATATTTTAAATCTCCACAGTCTTTCCTGATTTAATAATGTATTCACAATAAAATCTGAAACATATTTATTCTACAATTAATTTAAAATGGCGCTGGATTATTTAACAAGTCAATACAAAGAAGAAAGCATAGAGTAATGACACTTGTTAGAGCTGTTGCCTCACAGGCTCAAGGTTTTAATTTTGCCCGTAACATTTCTGCACGGATCTACACGTTGTCCCAGGTGTACTAAGCCAGGTACTCTGACTTCCTCCCATAGTCCAAAAACATTCATGCATAGACATTTCTTCAAGTCTATTACTCACAATGTAAGAATATTGGAAGTATTTTATGAATAAGAACACTAGAAATTGTGATTGCTCTGATTCATATCTATCAGATAAAATTTATAATCTAAGCAGATAAAGATTTCTCACGTTTTTTAATGATCTTGTGAGTGAATCCGCCATCAGACAAACACTGAAGAACAGTGCTGTGAGTGACAGATTTGGAAGGGCAAAGCCACCGCTGTCTAAAAATAGGTGTGCTGTTCAAGTGAAGTTTGATGAAGGCACAACAAGCCAGAGGGATGTTAAAAAACAAAAAAGTTTCTGCTGTCAACAAAAACAAAACATTTTATATTGGACAGCTTATCATAAAAGAAGAAAAAAAAACACAGAAACCTAAACATAGCCATAAAACAAGATGATTATAGTTTTCAGGATTAGAAAGTCTAATCGAATAAATAATTTAGACTTAGATTTACACCTACAAAAGTAAAACATGTTGCTTTGCAAAAGTATTCACACCCCTTGAACCATTTAAAATTTGTTGTTATACATCCGCAAAGCAAAGTGTATTTTATGATTATCGACACAAGGTGGCACATCTTAGTGAAATGAAAGGAAAAGGAAGCATGTTTTGAGAGTTTTATGTACAAAACATAATTCAAGTGCTGCTTCTTTTTATATTCTGCCCCATCTACTCTGACACTCCAAAACCAGGTTTAATCATCAATTACCAAAGTAATAAATAGTGCCCATCTGTTTGTAATTTTATCTCAGCATAAACACAGATGTGCTCTGAAAGCCCCAGAATTTTTTTAGAGAACATATCTGACAAATAACATCAAAAAACCCAACAGATCCAACCAATAGGTTGGTTGTGAAGCTGTAGCTCAGAGCATTGTTCATTCATCTACAGAAAAAGGAAGAAATGTGGCTTTAGTGCAAAGCTGTCAAGACAGGCTGGTTCACCCAAACTGACAGGCTGGGCAAAGAGACCGTTAGTCAAAGAAACAGAGAGGGTCGTGGTAAATCTGGAAGAGCTGCTGAGAACCATAGCTCAGGTGAAACTGACAACTATTAGTTATGCAAGGAAGAAGAGCAAAAAGAAACCCACGGTTGAAAGAAAGTCACAAGAAGTCTACAAGCCTCAATCAATAAAGAGGAAATAGTAAACATGTGAGAAAAGGTGTTTTGGTCAGATGATACATCACCCTGAAAACACCATACATACTGAACATGCAATGAATATAGATGTTGGTCAAAGCAGATGAGAAGCTGGACAGAAGAAAACCTACTTGAGGTTGCAAACAATAAAGATATAAATGCTTGAATTTATATATATCATTTCAATTTATTTTGAAAAACAGTATATCAGTGGCCCTTCTGCTTCCACTTCTATATTTCTTAAATACAATCCCTCCAAAATGCAAAAAAGATTACTCAAAAGGTACTTTTATTGTGATGACCTTACAGATGAATTGATGTAGTAAGATAAGCTGACATGAACAAGAAAGAGTGAAGTGGCTCACTTTCGTCTCATGTTGATTGATAAAGGGCGGAGAAAAAAAAGATCACCATCAGAAATCTTTTTTTTTGTATACTTAACTTAATTTTCTTGTATAAAAGAGTCCCGACCTTTTAAACACCAAACTAAAAGCCAAGACACAAAGCCAGAGTATTGTGCTTCGGAAAGAGTGACAAGTACAAATCCAAATCCGAAATCAAAACATTAGAGTTTATTGAACATTTCAACCAGTATTTGGTAAAGGCCACTGAAGGTAGACATGCTGTCACCCAGTGCAGCT
Source organism: Girardinus metallicus (assembly GCA_903067095.1). Lineage (NCBI taxonomy): Eukaryota > Metazoa > Chordata > Actinopteri > Cyprinodontiformes > Poeciliidae > Girardinus > Girardinus metallicus. The sequence continues at coordinate 66,052 of CAEGAE010053202.1, forward strand.
GCTCCCCGCAGGACAACAAAGCATCCGCAGCAGGACTTCCTGCTCAATGTTGCCATGGTTGCAAAGGTGGGGAGGGCGAGGCAGTGAGCCCTGTGGACTCGCAAACACACACTCAGTATGTCTTTCTATCTTCACAAGGACTTTGCATTGACTTCTATTCACTCTTTAGTCATTTCTATAGCCTAACCCTGACCATTACCCTTAACCTAACCATCACCAGTGCATGCCTAATCCTAAATCCAATGCATATCACACCTTAGTCCTAAACCTAATTCCTAACCCTTAAACAACACTTCTCCTCTTTGATCCCCAAACTGTACAGTCGGTCCCCACAGCGTAGCATGTGTTAGGAAAATGGTCCTTACAATGTATCAAATACACACGCTGCAGTTTGCTGGTGGCTCAGAATGCCATCTGGAGATGACACAGCTTTCCCCTGCTTGTGTCACGGCAAATTCCATCCCCAGAGATGATCACATGTGGGGGTTTTTGTGATACATCCATGAATAAGTATTTGCTGATATATGCTCTCTCTTCTTTTCATGTGTTTTAGACCCCGCTGACAAAATTATTCACTATCGATCTTTGCTTTTCGGTTCCAGAAAGCATCTCAACAGGTTGTCCATCCCCCTGCCCAACACCTCTGTTCTCTGGTGACACGCCATCGATCATCCCTCTCTCTCTGCTCCCCTCCAGCACCTCAGCAGACCTGTCAGCAGCATCTCAACAGGCTGTCTGTCTCTCCGTTTAATGTCTCTCTATCTCTTTATGATTTACTGTAAGATTATACAGGCAGACAGGTACTATCATTCAGTGTTTCAATGCAGTAAAAGTCTCTTTATCCACTAATGACGGTGAGCTTTATTCTCATGTGGTACAGTTCCTGCTCTTAAAATCTGGTGAAATAACATTACGAGGTGTCATTAAGCCTCCACCTGAGAGTTTTAGATCAATTTCATTCACATTACACTTTGAATACCTGTTATTATGTTTCATTTATGCTTCAACTAGTTTGAACCAGTTTTGAGCTGGTTGAAAAAGAAAAAAAAAAAAAAAAGTCTTATTTTGTCCAAAATCATTTGCGTCATCTTAATGATACCAGTCAGATTTGCTGTTCCTTCTTTTGTAGTTCACTTCTCAGAGGACCATACAGATTTCTGCTGCTTTTAAACACTTTTATTTAGCTAAATATAACCCAGCTTGCTTCATGTCATCGTCTTCGCCTATTGTGTCCATGTCAGGTTTTTATTTTATAACTTCAGGTTGCATTCATTTTTGAGATAAAGCTAGAGGAATCACATGAATTGTAACATCTTGTGCCTTTGAAGTGTTTCAGGAGTTTTGCACATCAGCCATTAGAGTGTATTTGTTACATAAATCCTGCCCTTCACAGTAACAGATTTATTCCATGTACACGTTATCTCCGAGGATGTTTTAGATACAGGAAGCAATTTTTCCAAAGCCACATGCACTGTGTCCACTTTACCACTAGAGACTGTTGTGTTACAGTCAATGGAGGACTGTACACATTATACAGCACCAGCAGTTGGAATATTCCTCCCTATTATCTCTTACTCCAACACATAAAGAGTGTTGCTGTCCCAGATAACTTCTGTAAATAAAGTTATGTAATGAAAGGATCCAACATTGAGCCAGGAGAAAAGCGATAGTGTCACATCTCAAAGCGATTGAAAACAATTATACAATTATGAAGTCACATCAAACATGCTTTGACCTGAGGATACAGAAAACAATCTTTTTATGCCCAAGTCACAAATACTGTGACTTTGTGACTTGGGCACATTTAATTCAAGCAGGTGAGAGGCCAAGCCACCATATCGGTTGCAATGAGTGTGACAAGAAACCAGAAAGCAAGAGGTGCCACAGCCCATCATGCTCACTAATCTTTGTTTTTCGAATAAAACTGGAAGAATATTTTTTTTGAATAACAGAGAGAGAGAAGTCAATTTTTGTCAACATTTCTGTTGGCTGGAATTACAGCATCTGCTGTAGCTACAGCGTCTCTTGAGTCCTTTCATATTTTTTTTCCCCCTTCTGGGCTGAGACCAGGCAGCAGTAATGTGTTGTGTCACAGAGGCAGATTCGCTTATTGGCCCTGGCATAATATTCCCCCCCAAAGAGACACACGGATGCGCACAAGCATATGACTGAACTGAGATGTAGACACATTCATATGCTACCACTGACATTAAAGATGGTCAGGGATGTCTTTTTGAAGGCTTGCTTGGCCTAATCTTTGCAAGACTTTAAAACCTGGCAGACATTTGAATTTAAGTGTTTTAGAAAATCTTTGTAGTTTTTGAGAAAAAAGGATAATAACACTCAAATCAACTGCAATAATAAAGTTGTGTGCCGATGAGAAGACTGTATCCCTAATCTAGTTAGAACGTGAAACAGAAGTTTGGTTAATCCCAGTTCATCCCAAGAGTTTTAACTGGTTCTTAAAGTAGAAGCAGTTTTTGTCCTCAAATTGAGACAGGACTGAAACTACTGTTGGTTTTGTATTGTTAAATAAAAGAGGAAATATCTTAAAAGACATCAGATGTGAGATCTGTCTGTCTAATTATCTATCTAAAGCCAAAGTATTCCTGAATCTGTAATATTAACCCTGGAATCTCACTATTATCTACTTTTTGTATCCTCAAATTTAATTTTAGTATTGCGTTTCAGGTCTGCCTGTTGGTTTAAATGATGGCCCTCTTCTGCCTCGAGGCTCTTGTTTTAGTCTTGTGATGAATAACGCATGAGTTAGGTTTTCATGCTGCGTCCTTGTTGGACCCATGTGTGAGTCCTACTCTTCAGAGGAGTGACAGGAACATGACCATTTGTCCCTCTTGCCATGAAGGTGGGTTTCTGGCTGTGGTATTCTACTTTATCTCCAAGCTGTTCTCTGTGTCTACTTTAGCAGTAACGCATTGCATGTATCTGCTTTTACCTGTGGGCTTTTGATTTGAGGACAGGTGCATGTCAGCTTGAACTACTTTCTTTGAAGACACAGTTTGTATTTCATCAGTTTTGCAGGAGGAAAATAATAATATCCAGTCGATATTTCTTTCATGGATTCCTCTGAATCCAGGCTCAGGAGTCTGAACGAGGCGCAGAGCTCATTCAGGGGTGGGTCACCTCACTCCGAGCTGGCAGCCGAAGTGTTCAGCATATGGCTCGCATGGAGCTGAGCAGAGATGTGGGAAATAATGACTGTTTTGTGGGGAGCACTGTTGAGTGATTCAGTATTCTGAGAGCTGACAGGATGTCAAATGGTATACCCACCTATACCAGGAGCGACGAACTGCCTGGATTGATGTTTTTCTGCTCACCGGGTTTGCTTTTGCATTGTTGGAATGTATTTTCTAAATTTGCCCATTTGTTTATGATGGTTTTTTGCAGCTGTGACATTGTCATTTGTAAGTAATGCAAAGTCATATAAGATGTCCAAGGCTTATCAATTCAGTCAAGAACTTTATACTTTTGCCAGAGGGTATGGATGGTATAATCTCCATGTAAAGCTTTTATTATTTTGCCCGATAGCAACAATATTTTATTAAAAGTTTTACAGTGAATTTTTTCTTTTTTTCCACTTAGGAGAAATGTTCTGCCGTCTTTGATTTTTAATAATTTATAAGCCAAAGGAGCTTAACATGGAGTTGTCACATCACACGGTGTATTTATCATTCCTGCAAAGCCTTGCGGGTGCAGATCATGTGTACAGTTTTGTGACACCTTACGGGTATCAGCTCCTCAGGGACACACAGACTGCCTGCATCAGCACGTTGAAAGCCCTGCATCCATTCCAACCCCCTAAGACGAGCTGCTATCAGGACAGAGAAAGTTGGTATTGTAGGGGAAAACATTGCTGGCAGGAAAAGTTGAGAAGAGACTTTCGACTGTTTGAAATGCTCCATAAATTGGCAGAAGCTCTGTGTGTGGTGTGTAATGCTGATCTGTGCTGAAGGCAAGATGCAGCTAATGGCCCAGGTAAGTGGTTCAGTGCTGATTGTTGTGGAGGGCCTGAGCTCTGGCAGCACTCCTCACTCTCCTTTCGGCATTGTGTTGCAGGAACGCGTGCGTGCGGCAGCAGCAGCCCCGATACGTCTGATATTCCCTCAGTGATCCGACCTCCTCCACTGTGTCTGCGGAGGTGTCGGATTTTATGCTCTTTTCTGGGGAGAAGCGGGGCAATGTTGCAGTTAGGAACAGGCCGCAGGGACAACACGCGCATGAACACCCCAACACACTTTGTCTAATTGCGCAGAGTGTGGATGCTGATGCTGGGGTTACGCTTAGTGGTCTCCTGAGATGTGTCTCTTTTGCTACTTTTTACCGTATCTTGCTGCTTCCACATCACACGTCATAACCTCTCTGGCAAAATGAAAACACACAAGTTGTCACGGGTGGAGAAACTCTGGAAGGTAAGTGCTAATTCCTTTCAGGTACGTGTTTATCATTTGAGCCCCTTTTTAATTATGTATCTTTGCAATTTGGCATTGAGGGACATGTTTAGCTGAAACTTTAAAAAAGATGTAGGAGGTGTTGAGAAAGTGGCACGGCTGTTTATTTAAATATTCAGCTTTAAAAGAACTCTGATGATATAATGAGCACTTTGATGACAGCTCCCATTGTAATCATTGACACTGGTGAGCACCAAATTATAGCCTGTATTTGTAAAACTTGTCAAATGTTAAGTTTAGGTCTTTCTGATTATGTATTGTAGGACAAGTTTGTGTTTTAATTAATTCATTACTGCTGCATTGCTGTTTACAACTTAGTTAAGAGACACTATTTACCGGCCAAACGATTAGGTACACCTTGTTAGTATTGGGTTGGACTCTGTTTTGTCTTCAGGACAGTCTTAATTTGTGACATCGATTTGTCAAAGTGTAGGAAGCCTCTTTCACACATTTCGGTATATTGAGATAATATTTGCTATCTGCATATGCATGAAACCAACCTCTTATTCCACATAACCTGAAAGGACTCTGTTGGATTTGGATCTGCTGACGGTGGAGGACATTGGACTGCAGTGAACTCATGGTCATGTTCAAGATTCTTTTGAAAATGTAATATGGTGCATCACCCTGCTGGAAGTAACCATCAGAAGTTAAATATTCAGTGGCTTTAAAGGAATGAACACGGTCAGCAACCAACTCAAGCTAGACATATAATGTTGATGTTGCTCTAAAGTGTACCCCCACCATTACACTATCTCCACCAGTCTGCACTTTTGACTGACTGAAGGATCCATGTTTTAATGTTCTTTACACCAATTTCTGTCCCTATACCATCTGAATGTGGCAACTGAAACCTAGACCCATTGGCCCAGGGAATACTTTTGTAATCTACTGTTTCTATCATGGTAAACTTGTGGGAATAGTAGTTTTTAGCTGACAATAGTGGCACTTGATGTTGTTTTCAGCTACTGTAGCCTATATTTGTCAAGGTTTGACATGTTCAGAAATTATATTTGTGTACATTGCCTTTAAATAGTGGTTATTTGAGCCACTGTTGCCTTTCTTTCACCTTGAACCACTTTGCAATTTTTCCTGGAAGCTGCCAAAGTCATTTACATCCTCTTTCTTATCTAAGGTGTCTTAGATAAGAAAGACTATGTCAGAGACACCTAAATGTCTGAAGACACCTAAATGTCTAAAAGCCATTTATATCATTTATGTTGCAGATGTTAGATAGCACACAATCTTCATATGTTTTGTTTTTATTTTTCTAAATATTTCGCTTTACAGAAACATAAAAAGTACAGCTTGTGGTAGGATTTTGCCAAGATCTGCAGATATTTTGCTCCTGAGTTCTTTCCAACTGTGATTACAAAAGTAGTTTAATTTTATTAGTTTAATATCTATGAAAAAAAAAAATCATAGTCTCTAAGATAAAAAAAAAAAAAAAAAAAAAGATTAGTGAAACAACTTGTTTCAAGGTTCACAATAAGCCAAGGTTTCCTTTTGGTACGTTGGCTGATTTTTAATTTTTTTTTCCCCCAAGGAAAAAAACAAGGACTCTTATGACAAAAAATATGTATGTAGCCAAAAATACTAAAACAGCCTTTTTATGTTTATACAATGAGAATAAAAAGTGACAGAAAAACATGTTTAACAAAAATGCATTCTGTTTTGAATATACACGAAATTACAAATTTATAAGAAGCATCTGAGAATTCACATTAACCATAACTATAAAATATAGTGTATTACTATCCTACGTTGGAATAAACATGTCAAATATATTTTTTAAAATAGAAGAACATTAAAGACATTTCTGTTTTAAACAAGTCCAGTATTTCTGAATACTTCTGATTTTGAACTGCCCTTGCTATCTGATTAAAGATACAGTATTCCTGGTATCAGGTGTTGATAGACACACTTTGAAGCTCTGCAGGGACGGATATTTTACCAAATCCTGGCAGTACCCCTCAGAGGGCACAGTGTGACAACTGTGTCTGTGTCTGATTTCGATAAACTCAGGCTACAGCTCATGAGCTGATGCTGATTTGGTCAGGCAGCCCGAGCTGGAGATATGCATCTGCTTTGACATGAACTTGAGTTGAGAAAAGAAACACATAAATCCCCACAGAAATGGCAGCGTTCAGGCTGCATCAGTTACTAATTCAAGTAGTGCTATCAAGTTCCCTAAATTTACTCAGCTTTTTAAAAAAATTTTCAGATTAAATATTGTCTGCATGATTTTGTTGGACACTTTATCAAACTTGAGATCTTGTCTGTGTTTTTAAACATTAATTCTGGGCATTTCATGAAATTTATACTAGTTGACAAAGATTCATACTGTATGAATCTCTGTAAATAAGTGACATTGTCACTTATTTGCAGAAACAACTTGCTTTCCATATGTTGATTTTATTATAAACATTGTGCAGTATTGTATATATATTTAATCAACAATATATCTTGAGTGTTGCTTTGAGATCCATCAGCTTTAAGCTGTGCATATATTAAATTATGTGCTGTAAGTGATGGATAAATATTTAATGCAATGCATATTGTGTGCAGGAGTAGCTGATGCAGCAATAGCTGCAACTTTTCCACTGTTCATCAGTTCTTCTCATCAGCTTATTTTGAATCTGTTTTCTTTAAAGAAAAGCAACTGTGTGATGATTGTAAGGTTTTTATTGCTCATTCAACCTTTTATTTCATTTTCCACAACAGTTCTTTAAATTAGGATTCTTACTGGTTGATGATTTTTAAGCTAAAATGTTTGGTTTTGAGAAGTTACCTGAGTAAGCATATTTTAATTATTGGCATATAGACTTTAGATAAGTTGATCTTTTTTATTGTTTGCATTGTATGTCAGCGAATTGTGTGCATGCTGTTTAAAAACGTTTCTCAGATTGATAACTTGGCAAAGTAATGCAGTGACCAAATAAAGCATTAAAGTTTCTCCGTCAAGTAACTTTTTTATAAGAACAATTGGCATGAACAAGTAGAAGGAATCTGCCCCTTTAAGATTTCTTTTATTTTAGCTTTTTTAAACTTTCTTAAATGTTTTATATCATCAAAAAATGTTGAAGAAAAGACAAATTAACCCTGGTAATCATACAAAACACATTTCCAAAAAATTATGTCATTTATTAGGGGAAAAGACATAAAAATTAACTTGACCCTATGCATAAAAAGTAGCTACTCCATTTGTTAAACCATATATTATGTATAAACCATATAAAGTTAACCACATTATTTCTGTAGATGATGGCTGTTTTTGCTTTCTCATTTTTCAAAACTTGAACAATATTTTACATATCTTCAAAAGTCTCTTATAAAAACCAGTTGATGTTCTGGTTCATTAGAAGCTTACTTTGTCCAAATTGCACAATAAAACTTAAAAATCTTTGAACCTGACAAATTTTTCTTCCCTGTAGGCCCAAACTTTTAATTGTCATTAAATGTGTAGCTGGAAGAAAAATGTGTAAGGATTTTCTTTTTTTTTTGCATATATTCCTAGTCAATTGAGACTCTGTGTTGTCACGTTTTTGCCCTTAATAGTCTCCTGCTGTCTCTCATTATTCTGATTACTCCTTTGTGTATTTAATGCAACTTGTGTCTGTGTTTTCCTGTTGGGTCGTAGTTGTATGTCACGTTATTGCTGTCCAGTTGTATGAGTTTTCCAGTTGCTACCAGAGTCAGAGCTACTTGCCTTTTGCTCACATGTGCTGCCTGGGCTTTTGTTCTCTTCGTTACCATTATTAATCCATCATTTTCACCATAACCTGGGTCTACCGCGTCATCCTCACCAACAACAAACCACAACTCATGAAAATTAGGAGCAATAAAAACATATGTAATAATTTTGTGAATTAAAAAAAAAAAAAAATCTATGTGGATTGCTAGAACTGGAGATGGAGAGAATAATTAAACCTAAACTAGATTGGATCTCTTTGCTAGTCAGGATATCTGTGGAGACAGCAATAAATGAATGAAGCTCTATTTATGCATAAGCTTCCAGTTGCTATTAAACTATTCTCCAGTGTATCTCTATCAATAACTCTTTAAAAGAATAGAAGAATACTGATATATTAATTACATTTTTATTTTCCTTCTAGCAAACTGAGTTTCTGCAGTGATGACCTTTGCTATTTAATCTTTTGTAGCTCCCAGTTTTAAGCTGCTGCTGATTTCTGCTTTATTGCTTTTCACCATTCTGCTTGGTTTCCAACTAAATCCTTAAACAGCTGCAAAAATGTGCCCACAACTTGAAACTTTCTTGAAACTGCTTCAATCTTACGACCCTCTTGTAAGCTATTGATGCCCACACAGAAAGTTTATGAGGCTTGTAAACCCGGTTTACGAGGACTGAATCTGCAAATGATGCTCTGTAAATTCAATCTGACTCACTCTGCTTGTCTCTTTTTAATATGCATCTGCTGCCTGTGTGGCATCCTTAATGAACAAATTTATAGCTTCCATGTTGGCATCATCTTCTCACTTTTCTTTTTAATTATTTCACTTTCGCCATCGAATGCCTTTAAGTTGTGCCCAGTGTGATTGTTTACTGTCTTCTGATTGTGTTTTCTTTCAGGGAGATCACATGGGTTTGTTAGCTAATAACTGCCAACATCAAAGATACTTTTTAAAGAATGAAGTCAGGACAGACATGGAGATATTTAGTTAAACACACTAAGTTGAACCGAAACACAATGATGACGGTTTTAATTGACTATTTGAAACATATACTGCATTTTTTGTTTATGTCTCTGTCAGTTGAAAAGAAAACTTTCCTGACAGGATACACCCTGCTTATTTTAATTGTACCCCAATTTATTGCGATTGAAGTGACATTGTTATTTTGTTTTTACTTTTTTGCGACACTGAAATGCTTTGTTAAACAAGTAATGTAAACTCAAAACGATGATTAAATTTATTACAGTTAAAGAACTAGTCAAATGAATCTAGCCTTGTGTGAAAATATAATTGCTTTCCTTAATTGCTCATGAATTGAGGATTTAGAGCCACACTTTTAACTACTTGAATAAAACTTGTCTGACAACTTTAAGAATGCTGAAAGAGCTTAAAACACACTATGGCCTTATCTAAAAAGTTTAAAGAACAGATGACAAAGTCACAGACATGCATCAGTCTGGAAATAATCGCTAAGTAATGATACTCCAACATTAAAAGCGCTGCATGCTGAGCTTGCCTCAGTTAAAATCTGTGTTCATGACTCAACAATACCGAGCAAATAAACATGTTGGTCTCGTATGACCAACATGTTTGCGGTGTCCCCTATGTGTGTGGTGGCAAACTATAAATGAGACTTCCTATGGTTTTCTTCTTGAGAGTTTTCCAAAGAGGTCATTTTGTGGAGTGTACAACTTATTGCCTCTGCTGAGCTGTGCATCTCTGCAGCTCCTCCAAAGTTAGCAAAATTAGCCTGTCAGTTAAAACTGTGTAGGTTCTGTTAAATCAAAGCTTGAAATGTTGTTTTATGACTTAAAGTATTCAAATCTACATCCCTAAGCCAGCTGTTGTGTTCCCCATTGTTTATGATGCTGTTTGTCCATCTGTGCTGTTTATCAATAAAGAAAATGGATGTAAAGGTAAATGGGGTTAAATACAATTGCATGTCACACCATTGATATTTCTTTATGAAACAATGAAAATATGAAAAAATTATGTTATAGTTCCAATGCGACATCATGTCAAAATAACTTTAAAAGATAGATACTTTTGCAAGGTGCTACAGAAACAAGTTCAAATAACTGACAGTTTCTTTCTTTAACCTCTGGATGAAGACATCTGTGCTTTTTGCTACACAACATCCCTCACTCTTCCAGCTTCCTGTGTAGCTTTTATCCTGTGAGCTCTGAGAGCTTTAGGATGGTATCTTCCAAGACTATTTTACTGCAGGATGCATTATCCTGGAAACGCCAGGGTGTGTCTTTGGGTTTCATCTGCAGGCAACTGAGATTCTGAATTTATAATAAGGACATAAGCTGCTTTGAGGTGAGATTAAAAGTTCAACCTTATCTAAAACCGGAAAAGAATAAGGGTCTTGACATGCTATAAATGGACTGCAGGGATTGTGTGCAAAAGTTGAATAACCTCTCCAGTGTGGATATTGACAGTCTACTTTAGAAAGTTTCTCTTATAGTTGTTTTCCCCAAGGACACAGTTTGTCCTCGAAGGAGTCACTTGCACCTTTAGCATTAGTTTTGTGTATATTTTTCTGCTTTGTGGTGTGTTTTGTTGAAGAAATCAAGCTTTACCTCAGATACAAATGTTGCATTGACTCAACTTTGGGCTTATTGGGGGCTTTGGGATTGTTGTATGATATTTATAGGGTAATTCTTTTATTATTGTATATGAAAGATATAGAAATTTATTTCAAGGGACAATTAGCAGCATACTACATTGTACTGCAGTGAAAGTTACAGTTTTCAGTCTGAGACAGTCATAAGTAAATGAGAAAAAAAAACGCTATAAAGCAAACTACTATTCACAGAAACCTTAAGTTCAATATTGATTTACCTTGACACACACACACCCACCCACACGCGCACGCCTACACACACACGTGATTTTATAGACTAAACAATTAGCTGTGATGTCAGGTTAATCACATCCAAAATCAAGATGACACAATTTGATAAGGTTCAAATTTGATTTAATATGCCTTCGTGGACTATTCTGTTATTGTCAGTGCATGAATTGAGACTATAAGACTTGTAGTTAATGAGGTAACATTTGTGTGTAGAAGCGCCTTCTGTGAACCCACACTGTGTGGTCAGAGGTTCTCTCAGTGTAGGTGCAATGCAGGTTATTGCTGAGCAGCAAAATCTCACAACTGTGAGAAAATAAAATGTTTTCAGATGCAGCCAGAGTTGATAGATAGGATGGAGTCAGTATGACCTAATGTGACCTGAAAAACATACTGTGAAAGCAACACTGGAGTCTTTGAAGGTAAAGAAGGAAGAAATCCTTTGAAGTTAAAGCTTTAATGACTCACAAACAAGTAATGACTGGGAAAAAAAAACTGCAGGAAAACTTGTGAAGTGGAGCATCAGCAAAAACCCACTGTTGTATGGTCAGTTGATTTAAGCATTCAGGCATGTTTTTCTTAAAATATATACTATAGTGTAGGGGTGTTCTCTTGCAATCATACACACATAGAAAAAGTTTCTACATCTTCCTTCATTCCTTAAGCAACAATTTGCAACCTGCTCAATCTATAGCTATTAAAGCCTCTATTTAAATAAAACTTGTCTAGAGACCCAAATGTTTCTGTAGAATTTGATTAAAACTGATGCTATGTCATGTGAATGTGACGTTCATATCTTAAATGTTTTCATTTTGCAAAATCACAGCTTCTTGAATTTCATTTTAAAATGGTCTGCTTATATTTGCTATATTTTAGCATAAGACAAGGCTGACAACTGTACAAAACTATGAAGTCAGTTCTCATAATTTTTGATTATTTTCCTGTTTATCAATTGGCTTTTCATACATCAACCATATAAATATATTTTTTTTGTGTAAAGAAAGTGTTTATGTTATAACACATGGCATTTTAAAATTCAAAGCGGAACAAATAGAATAAAAAAAATATTCAAACAATTTTTGGGGAGCCCTTGCTTTAGGGAGCTCATAAGGTGCCATTTTTCTCTCTTGGTTATTAGAATTTTATCTAATAACTTAGAGATACCTATAAGTTGTTTTGTTGTTACGGTCTCTTATTGCACTTTAGGTTCATTTGTTTAGTTTATCAGTGTGGGTAAAGTGGCCTTCACCTGATTCAATCAGTACACCAGGATTTTATGTCATCCTCAATTTGCTTTGCTCTCATCTATGTGATGCATCATGTTGGACTCTCCACTCCACAGGTTTCTGGCACAAGAGGTGGTGCAGCTGTCAAGCAGCTTTCATTCTGCCTGAATCATGTGTTCTGTGCTTCTGTACTTGTTCGTGTGGACATTGAGTTCACCAGCAAGGATGATCATTTTGGAAAATCAAATTCAGGCACATGCTGTTGCTATTTATAGAAATCCTTCTTGACACTGTTTGGGCTTATTTTAGTTGGTGCAAGATTTGGATGTTATTATGAAAATATGATTATGATTAACCCATAATCAATCATATGGATTGAAATCTGTTTTCTTTTTTAGAAAATAGATAGTTATGATATTTTCTTTTTGTTGGTGCCTTTGTTGCTAAACTGGGCTTTGAAACTAAAATACTACCTGAATTAAATGTTTTAAAGTGTATATGTTGAATTTGCATCAAGAAGGATCTCGACTGCATTACAGTTTAAGGTAATTTTCTGACAATAGTTGTTGATGCATCACAACTGAAAAATGTAGCCTATATTTCCAAGCAGTTTTGATACAAGGACATTGATACTAAATGCTGATTGTGATTAAACAGTTATAGTTGTTGCATAAACAGAAGTGATGTTCTATTAATTTGATGGCCAACAGTTCCTGGATGGTTAGATGCCAGTTTTTATACAGTGATAGTTTGGAGAGCCTTTTCTTTCACTCATCAAATAAATCTTGGCTTTACTCTTACCAGAGTCATAGATCATCAACTTTATGTCCATGTCTGGTATTACAAGATGGTAGACAAATGTCCATATTTGGTGTAAGCAGCTTTAGTCCAGCTAACAATCCATTTTCTACCAATACTCTGAGTAGCCAGCACGGGTGCTCCCCCTGGAGGCAGCACCAGTAGCAGTGAGTAAGCACAACTCAATAAAATCCATATGATTTATTTTCTCATTTCTCCTTGTTTTCTGCTTATGGTCAACTTGGCAAGATGCCACCCTCCTCCTTTCGCAGAGGAGCTTGAGATTACCTGCTTCTTTACTCCATAATATAGGAATAACAACACATTATTGGGAAGTGAGTCTGCCTCTGCGAGGAACATATTGGCAAGCTTCCTAAAATAAAAGCCCTAATTTAAGTAAAATAGACCGTTAAAAAAAATAAGCATTATGTGCTCAAAGGTAGAAAAGCATAAAGTAAAATAGACTTGTGTATATTCAAAATATAAGCATTATATGTTTAAAATTTTGTCTTTAAATGTTGTCTGTAAAAGTTATACATTTCCTAAGTGCTCCATTGCAACTGAGCAGGCTTGCCTTCCCAAAAGTATCGGTGAGGATAAAGAAGGGATTTTAAGAGGGCAGAGAGTTGCACAAAGTTAATTTATTTTCTATTGTAAGCCCGTGTGCAAGTATGTGTGTCCAAACAATTTTAGACAAGACAATGCTAGATTAATTGTTTCCCCTGGAATGTCCTCTCTTGGTAAAAGACCAATAATCAGCCTGATTAAAGACTCCAGCTCTTGTTAATTACCCATCTGTAATGTCCAGACAGTGAGAAAGTAGCTCTGCCTTCAGTCTGGGTACTTCTCTGCATTGAATCACGTTGTGATGCACAGAAGCGGGTGTATTTTTATTTTTTTTTTTGTTTTGTTTTCAGTCGGATTGATGACCTGAGAGTACAGTAACGATCTGCGATGAATTATGCGGCTGGGTCCACTCTGCGTTTCAGTGCTTCAGCTGTGATTTGCAGCGGCAAGAGAGAGAGACAGGGAAAGTTAGGGAGTGGGAGAAAGACAGAAAGAGAGAGAGTTAGATTGCAGCTGCACTTTACTCAGAGTGAGACAGGTGTTCTGCCAGTCGGACAGCTGAAGGAGTCACAGCGGGCCAGAAGGTGAAGGCGACATGACTGATGGCTGATTTGGCTGCACTGACAGCTGACAGAATGGCAGAGAGGGAACAGATTGTTCCTAAATCAACAGATTGATGGGCCTCTAAAATCAGAATACATTATGAGCGGTTAAAATGTCACTCATGCTGATATACTTTTATTTCCTTTCTTTGCGTGTTTTAAAGTCAATTTTCATGACGGTAAAGCGTCACCCTGTCTTGTCCCAGTTTCACTGAAGTCCAAACAAAGTCTAACAAGCTGTGATGGAACCAAGATCTTCAACATCCATGACTGCAGCACAAAATTCACTCTTCATAGAAAATAATGATTGTCATCACTTTGATGTAATTAACTTCTGCTGTGGCGGAATCCTTGAAATACATCTGATGGTTAACATTTATTAGTTAACCTTATACAATCATTAGTTTGTTCCAGTCTCGTGTGTCAACCTGCACACCTTCAACTCAGACTGTCTCGATGCAGTTAGGAAACGCTGGATCACACCCACTCTAATTTGTTCATCTTGACATCGACTCTTGCATAGTTTTAATATTGATTTTGCATGCTTGGCTTTGCATTATTATAGGACTACTGCAGTTAAATTGCTGATGTGCAGCATCAGTACATGAGCCACAGTGGAGCCTGATCTTTGAGTACTTGTCTCCTCTAATATCTAAGCACTCTTGGATTACATGAGACTACTGGACTCTTTCAGTGGAAGTCTGTCAGGTCAAATCTAGATTTTCTTTAAGTTATTTTTCACAAATTTGATCGGAAATTATTTCCTAAAATCTTAACGTGCCTGTTATTCTTTTGGTGCATTTACATGTTTACATGTTTAAAATCTGTAATTTGATTTAAATATCTTGTCAATTTATTTTCTTATCTGAAAGACTGAACAATGTCATTAAAAAAATTTGAGCGTTTTTAAAACTTACGAAATTTATACTAATTGAAAAACACAAGTAACAAAATTCACTTTGCTTATAATGTCACTAAAACATAAAGAAAGGAGAAATTTTTATATGCAAGTTCTGTAACAAATTAGAACTTACTCAGTTCTAATTTGTTACAGTGTTGTTAAAAAGAAGAGATGACATAACCACTATTTGAAACTCAAAGAGGAATAATAAGAAAAAACATTCAAAAGACTTTACACTGTACCAATTTGTGAGATTGGTACATTGGTTTAAAAAGTTAAACCGATGCCTTCTCTTTTAACAGCATTTTTACTGTATCTCTGCATTTTCAGAAACAAAATTGTAGTTTATTTATACATGTTGGCAGAAGTTTCATCAATATGAAAAGACTTTTCTTTGACAACAGTAAGCCTTTCATAATCATAATATAGCTAGCTTCTCCCACTTTTTATTCCCTTTCATTTCTTCCAATGCCATTTGATAGAAGCATAGTGTAAAGTGCTCACCATGTTATTTATGACAAAGTCTGAAATAAACATGAGTCTTCAGGTCAAATGATCAATTTATAAACTAATCAAGATTTTACACTGACTTTATAAATGTCATTCATGCTGGGATGATTTTTTAATACCAAAGTGGAAATTCCTTTCAATATTCCATTGACTTTAACTACCTTTAAAGATCAGCAAATCTAATATTCATTGCAGCATTGGTTTATGTTGCATTAGATTGCCCAGGTATTGATGTGCTTCATCGCAGTAGCAGCATTGCCCTGTCTTTATAATGGAAATAAAACTCCTCTGTGATGTATTTATGCAAACATGGAAGGATAATAGTTTTCCAGAGGGCAGCTGATAAGCATCACCTTTCCAGGAAATATGTGCCAGCTTTTGTTTAGATGTGCTGCCTCATTTTTTTTTCTCTCCTTAGTCAGACTAGTGACTTTGGCTCCAGGTAAACCTAAGCAGGGATGCACGGGGTTTCATTCCCCATTCAGAAATCGTCTTACAGCTGATGTAACAAGGTTTAATTTGTTCAGGTTTCTGAAATAAACTAAGAAGAACTAAGCACAAAATACACTCTTTTGTACCTCATGTTCTTGTTTCATTTTAATCTGGAGCAGCATAAAAATGTCAGATAAGTAGTGATCACTGGGGGGAGCTAGCATACAGTAGAAGAAAACTGTCAGGTCTGTTGGCAGTTACATGAAGAGCTGAAAGATTCTCCCTTGAAAAAAATAAACTTTAGTATGAATGCATTCAAAGCTCAGAGCAGTTTTTAAGCTTCAATAAGATGGATTTATTTAACAAGGCCTGCCTGAAAAGGCTTGATAATGTAAGACATACTCAAAAAAGGTATGACGTTAGTACTGAGTGAGTGAGTTGTTAAAGGTGATACAGAGGTGATGCTCATATTCCCCTGTAGATTTTGAGTTGATCCGTTTTTTTCTCAAAACAGATCAAATTAATAATGAACATTTTCAAGTTAAAATTCACCCTTATCTAGCATGTCGTGACATTCCCTCATGTTTCCCCTCTCTTGCTTTTTGTTTACCAGAGCCTGCCTCCTTTCTCCGCTCTTCGGTGGCTTGCCTTCTTTTTTATTTAATGCCAGATTTATCTCCATTGCTGCTTTTTGCTTAGACTTTTTACCTTGTCGAGATCTCCAGATTGTGAGGCAAGATTTAATCTCCCTCTAAATAACCTTTGGAAACATGTTGCTTTGAGCTTAAACAGATGATAAAGGGAGAGAAGTGACCGTCACATATAAAGGATTAAACAGGCTTTCAAGCTCAGGAGGCAGTGGAGCTGTTCACAGCCGTGGTTCTGAACTTAGTCTTGGCAGGGAGATGTTCATGGACTTCCCTGCAGGCCATGAGATGAACTGTGCAACCAGTGTTGGGTTTTGTGCAGTCAAGTTTAAAAGTGTTGTTGTTGCCAAAACATGGTTAATCTGCTGCGTTTTGAAACTATATCTATACATAGCCGCAGGGTAAAAGTAGGCTATGAAACTTTGTGATGCTGGAGTGCTTTTCTATTGTGTTTTGTCTTTTATGCATTTGTGTTATGAACAATTTAGTTTTCTGTAACTCAATGAGATGTGAAAACAAGGAGAAAGCAAGGTGAGTTCAAGGCCAGCTCAAGGCTGAGTGGGCCCCTCAGCAGAGTGAACTGACCTGGAAGTCAGTTCACTCATGGTCTCTAGGGGGAAAAAAACTTAAGACATAGCATTTCATCTTAGCTTTTAATTTTCTTATTGTAGCTTAGTTTTAATCTGTCAAATAAGATATTTTCACATAATTATTTCAATTGTTTTATTGCATTTTTAAATAATTATGTTTGTATTGTTTTTGTAAAGAAATAATTTGTTTTTTTGAGAGGTTTTTTGCTTATTTTGGCTGGCCTGGTATTTGTGGTTTCTGTTCACAGCACTTAGTCATATTTAGACAGGAAAGCGATTATGTAAATAAATAAGCCCATCTCTCACCAACCACCACTGCTTAACTGTTTGAGCAGCCTGCATTTAAAACAGCATCTTAAAGGTTTAACAAGTGGGGCCTAAACTACTTTCGTTAAAGCACTGCTTGTGACCATCTTTAAGACATTTGTTAGCTAAATGTTATACTTTTTGTTGTAAATAATGCTTTTATTTATAATGTTAGAATTAATTTAGTACATTTAAAACACAGCTCATACTTGAAATGTTCACTTTTTAGATTTTTATTATTTGTAAGATCTACATAATTTTCACTTCACCACTGTGTGCTGGTTTGTGTTGGTATGTAGCGTAAAATCCCAATAAAATACAACAAAGTTCGTGTTAGAAACAACAACAACAAAAAAATAGTGGCAAATACTGTGAAAATTTAAGGACTCTCTGTGGCCCCCCGCTTAGCTCAGGGACCACAAGCGACGACTTAGTCTACTTAAGCCTCCGGCTGGGTCTGGGTTAGTTAGTGCTAGAAACAATTAATTTCTAGAGCAACCCGAGGGACTGGGAGTGTGTTAATCAGTGGGATGCTCAGCTGAGTGGGTACATAAGATGGCAGAACAAAGAGTTACAGTTCATGAAGAGTTTCGAACTACCCTCATCCCTGCCCCCAAAGTACACAGAGGTTGTGGTGGTTGTTATTACTTTTAGTTCATTATTACTCTACAGTTCTGAGGTACATTTTCCTGTGGAAGCTGGCATTGTTTAGGATAATAGGGAGAGGAGCCAAACGTATTCTCTGCAAAGGTGATAATCTTCTACAAAATGCACTGCTTTGCATATGCAGAGAAAATATCCCCCTCAGATTGATACCCAGCATTTTCCTGTGCCACTGTTTCACATCATGGACTCTCTTTTTTTCTGAATCTGAGATTGTTTGTTCCTTTTCCTCTAACAGATGACTGGTTCAAAAGGCTAGGAGCGCTGCAGAGGCTGTGCATGACTTCTGAGGAAATACTTTCACTAGCAGGAGAGCACTTTGTGTGTGCGTGTGTGTTGGTGTGTTGTTGTGTGCATAGCTCAAATAAGCAGACAAGCTGTGCTAACAGGGATGTGGATTGTGCATGCATAGATGTGACACATTCTTACAGCACAAACAGTGTTTCAGAACTGGAACTATTTCTGCTCGATGTGGGAGGACGGTAACTGTGCTTCTCCAGAGCCAGGCCAGCGGCAATGCTTTGTTTTATTGGCAGACAATACAGCAAACCTGTCAGGAAGCTGTGGTTGGAAATTATTTTTTGCAGGTATGGGCACAGTATATGCAAAACTTTATCTCCCCGACTTCATCAACTGTATGGTATAGAGAACATTTTTTTAATCACAAATGCATACTGACTTCAGCAGCTCTACAAATCCCACATGAAACGAACCACATCAAACACACAAAGGCATTTTTTTTTCTTGCATTGATTCCCGTTTCCATTTCCTGTGTAATGGTCTTGCCAGTAATGAGCGCCTATAATGATCTGATACAAGCTGACAGGTCTCCATATTATCAGTTACTGCAGCTCAGAGCTGAGCAGTTGCAAATGAACACTAGTACAATTTAATGTAAGCCCAAGTAGAAGGACAAAACCTTGGGCTCTCCATACTCAAGTGGAGCAAAAAATGGAGGTGTGCCAGGCAGTGCTTCAATTTGATGTGAGTAATGTGGCTCACCACACAGGGTGCTATTCTATTAGGGGGTAGATACATTCTTTTTTTTTTTTTTTTTTTTTTTTTTTTAAAAGGGACATTTTCGGTAAATTGAATTCCAAATGGGTTTTCTGTACGTGTGTTCCAGGAGTTAACCAAAGCTAATTTAATGCTTCACACATTCTGACAAGATTAATTACTTTCATTTATAACTAAGAAATTCTGTGTTTTATACAAGACATACATCTAGTATCTAATGGAACATTTCAGCCATTACACAGAGAAAAAATTATGTATCTTGACTTGGACTGGAGGCAAAATACTCAACTTAACTTGGACTTGGGATGAGGGGTGAAGAACTTGGAAAAATGACTCATAAATATCTGTGGTTCTACTACAGAGTAAGCATTGGCCATACACAGCAAAGGGCTAACAACATAAAAATGTTCATACACAGTGTTTCACTCACTTTTAATGAATGCATACTCCTTAGAACACAGTGTTAATTTGGAATATGAAATTTGTTTCAGGTCCAAAAGGAAGGAGTTGCCAAGGGTGAAATAATGCCAACAAAACATTTCCTCTGCAGATAAATACTTGTTATACTCAGTAGTAATCTACCATGAGATATATACCTGAGTTTTACTTTGTTTGGTCTATGCTGTCTGAGAAATTATACAACTAAATGAAAAACATATTTTGCCATTTAATT
This sequence comes from Girardinus metallicus, assembly GCA_903067095.1. Taxonomy (NCBI): domain Eukaryota; kingdom Metazoa; phylum Chordata; class Actinopteri; order Cyprinodontiformes; family Poeciliidae; genus Girardinus; species Girardinus metallicus. Next base: position 86,003 of record CAEGAE010053202.1, read on the forward strand.
TCTTTATTTGTGTCTGTTTCAGTAAGACTTCTAAACAAACAACTCTGTCATGTCTCTGAGCTCTGAGCATCTTGTACTTCTAGGAACTCCAGGTAGAGTGCATTTCTGGAATATAACAGAACTGGAAGATGGCGAGCTCCTGGTGATTTCATGCTTGATTTCTCTGAAATCCTTGGCAGTTAACTTGCAGGGTCTTCTCTCAACAGGTTTCTTGAGACCCTGTTGATTATTTACAGCAAAACATTTGGCAATTCTATGATCGCACCCCAATATCTTAGCAATTTACAAGAGTGCTGCATCCCTCTGAGAGACTGTTGATAATTTATGACTTTTCAGAGTCAGTTAAAAAATCTCATTCTGGTTCATTTTGCCTAAGGAAAAAAAAGTGCCTCACAGTTATGCAGATATTGATACAACGTGTTGTCCACAAAGACCACATTTTACCTATTACCTCATACCTCACAATACCTGCTATGCTTAAATTCATTAAGCATTCACGTTTACCAGCTTTATTCCTATAAAATGATATGGTCAAAACACTCACTTGCCTAATAATTGTGCGCGCCATGTAAAATTTAAAAACCTGTAAAAATAGAACCCCCTTTTCAAAGATAATGACTCAATTTTCAGCAGCTTTTTTTTTTTTTTTTGCCTCGGAAGGGATTTTACACGCGTCCACTGAACCTGATTTGCGCTCAAATTGACGATTTTTGAATAAATGCATCTGATTAAATGCCACACATTTCCAACAACAAACCTGAAAACAGTTTTCAGTTTGCAGCCAGGAGTCAGCGATGACACCCTGAAAAAGGTAGGTATACGCTGAACCTCCCACATCTCAGCGCCACGCAGCTTTTCAGCCACATCTGCTGCTGAACTCTGCGCCCACGGTCTCTTCATTATTTTACCAAATCACTGGATCTCCTTCAGCACTTCGAGCGGCTGTCTCTCCCTCCTCCTGTCTGTTAGTCTCCCGCGCTCTCTCCCCCTCTCTCTATCGCTTCATTATTCTGCACCTGCAGGCAGCAGACGTATTCTCCTCTTTCTCCCTATCCCTAAACGTCTTTTACTCACCGCCATGACTTCTACGAAAGACGCGAACGGGTCGGGAAAAGTGGCTCAGCAGCAGCAGCAGCACGACCAGGTGAGTCCTGAGGCGAAGTCGCTCGCTCTGTTTGTTCGCCTAATTACGCGTTTAGCGCTCGTTATCGCTCATTAACGACACATCGCAGCTCTGCCACAAACTGTGTGTCCAAATAAGCTGCACATATTAAATTGGTGAAGGTTTGTTCCCGTTTCATCACTTTTCCCTCACATGTTTTTACTTTCATGATGTTCAGACCTGCTTCAGTTTGGATGTATGCAAGACTGCTAAACTTCCGCATCAATATCTTTCCCCGCTCCATAAGCCACAGTTGTTGTTGTTTTTTTTTAAAAATAAAAACAGCCTGTTGTTTGACGTTAGAAAAACAGTTGAGTGCAGTGGTTGTTACGGAGAGGTTTGCTACGATAAACGACACGTGAAAATGAACATTTCCAAAAATCAATTGCAGGAGAAACTTGTTATATTTTGTGCTATTTTGTTTTAACTGTTATATAGCTGTAGCAACTCATGCACTTAATTACGGAGGGTTAGTGGTATCAAATACGCAACCTATTCATAGGTTAAGTTGCGCAGACGTAGATTAAGACTTGATTAAAAGGCATTTTAATCTAAGTCATTCCTTTCTAATGGATTAAAGTCTTTTATGAACCCTAGAGTCTGGCAGGATTGGCTCTCCCATCTGTTGCTGCGCAGTGCTGGTCAGCTGCCTGAACAAAAATTCTCATTTCGTGTTGACATGAGAGATTTAATTTCCTTTTAGAAACGTTTCCTATCAGTTGTGGTGTTGAAATAATAATAATAATAATAATAATAATAATAATAATAATAATAATAATAATAATAATAAAAAAAGCTATGTCTAGTAGCAACATTTTTATAAAGTGGTCAACCAATTTCGTTTGAAATAACTTAAACTGCTATTGTATCTGGTAGCTCTACTTCTATATTTAACTCTTATCATATTATCGACCGAGTTAAAGTTTTTATTTAAAATATTTATCTATGAAAAATAAAAAAGCTTGTGTGGAGAATCTTTTTTCGAGGTGCTTCTTGGTAACACTGACCAATAAGCCACCAGCGACATATCTGTTAAGCAGCAGGGCTAACTGATAGGTTAGCTACTCTATCAGTTAGACAGGCTAAAAAACAGCTAATATTAACTTTATACTCCCAGTGTTACTATATAAAGAGCAACATGAAAAAAAAAAGTATAAAATGTTGTACAGTAAGCAAAATTTTGCAAGTGTTTGGTCTACATTTTTTTAAATGCATGCATCAAAGTCAAAGTACCTCTAAATAAATATTGCAGAAAACATTATTATAGATGTTTTGGTTTTGTTGAGATTTTTCTTTTACTTTTTTGATATAAATGAAAGCAGTTAGATGTGGTGTATTTCATTTCATTCTTAGTCAAAAAACATGGCAACCATGATGTTCCTACTCAAGGTTATCTGACCAGGAAAATACCACACTGCTCCATACCTAATTGCACTTTGTGTGAGGGAACAGAGCAACAAAAAAAGAACAAAGCTGCATGTAGACACCCAGACCACTTCTGGGTTTACGTAACCATGCTTCTAACACTCATATCATAATTTAGGTTGAAAGGTGTTCTATAAAAATAAATCCATGTTTGCTCAAATGTGGAGGGAAGCCCTTGACTATTGCTTTAGTTGTGTAACAGCCAATAATCGTTGAGTATTTACCTCTAAAATGCATTTACAAAGGCTGAAGTGAGAGCTTTTCATTACTGCAACTGAATGGGCATCAATTGAGAAGCCTTATCTACCTCTCCAATGTTTCATTGTGTCATATTTTGTTGTTGTTTAATTTATTGGATGATGTTTTCCCTATTATTTCTGAATATTTCAAGCCTAAAATGTTTACTTTTGCATCCCACTTGCACACTTATGAAAGCAGAACTGCAGAGTCAACAGCAGCGTGACTGATCCCTAACCAAATTCTGATCAAAAATAAGGGAGCATGAGCTCCTTTTGAAGCATGAAAGAAAATCGAAGCAGAAAGTGAGATGCACACAGGCTCGTCTGCACATCAGGGCGGCAACACGTGATCCTCTGTTGTTATTCGGCACAGGCAGAAATCATTTCACCTCTGCTAAAACGGAACCATATATGAATTTTATATCTGACTGACCTTAGTCCTCTCTTGTTTTCTTCCAGTATGGACAGTTTGTACTTTTGCCTGAAAAACAGACATGCTCTTTGGTAATATCAGTTTCAGATACCTTCCTGGACATATGCTCTTCAATTATGCAAGGACGGAGAGATAGAGAGAAGTGAACATATCAATGCCAAGAAAGGAAGGCAGTGGTACATTTGTGAGTCGAAGTTCCTCCTCTAAGTATCCGCCTGCTGTCAGTGGGGATTAAACAGCAAATCGGTCCATTCAGTTTTAATCTAAAGAACATGTGAATTGAAGGATTTTACTTTTCTTAGCAGCTGTGCTATAAACTGTCCCTAGCATTGTTGCAGACGATGTTGCTACAGCTGTCCTGAAGCAGTATGTTGTTGCTCGAATGCTGAGTTTGTTGTATGAAAATGCGTCTCCTTAATTACTGTACAGAATGCTGTTCAAAGCACACTGATTGTTTTGTTCAAGGTAGCATCAAAACAAACCTGTTGGCTGAGCTTTGGTATGACATGAACAGGTCACCCCACTTCAACACAAATATGCCATCATTAAATCCATTTTTTAGTTCCATTTCTTTTTCTTCTTCAAACTTTCATCAAGCTACATCTGTGCACAATTATTCTGAGAGCATAATAAAGTTCTTAACTTTCCTGTAACTCGTAGTGGATTTAATTTTAAGCTACATATTTTTCAGCAATACATTCAGCCGGGGGAAAAAGAAAAAAGAAAGGTGGAGGAATAGTGAGAGATGTATTTTGAACTGATCTATTCTTCAGTGATTCAGCTTCAGTTGTGTTGTGCACTGCGGTTCTTCTGATGATTAAAAGATAAAATGCCACCAATGAGAAAACACTTTTTTTCCCCTTTCATTCTTTTTTTGTCTCATTCACAGACTGATTAACAGCAACAAAACAGGAGCGAAATGTGAGTGGCCGTCTGAAGTTGTCATTTATTTGCGAACTCAAAGCAACATTGGGCTCGCTATGGTTTATTTCTTCTTAAGGGGCAAAATGAGTTCATGTCTTCCACTTTTATCTGAAGAGCAAAACAATTTGGTGCAAGCTGAAAATTTAAATGAAATTTTCTTTTTTGAATCAAAACCTGGACCAGGTTCAAGTTTCTTATTGAATATGTCTATTTGTTCTTTTGGCAGAATCAGCAAAGTATTTTATCTGTAGGCTTCATGAAATGGATCTAAATCTTGAAGAAAGACTCATTTAAAATTTTTCATTCTTAGCTTTTCTATTCTACATTGTCTCTCATGTTTTCATGTCCACTTTTATCCCACTGATGTTTCCAGGTTAAGGGGAAGAATTCTACAGTAGTTGTATTTCTTCATTATTCCATGCGATATATTCAGTTTTTCTAATTCTATTTCAGAGCTTCACATTTAACTTTCTTTTGGTGGCTGGAGGCAGCTAAAGGAGACATAACTAGGAAGAGTGTGCCATTGACTGACCTGCTCTGTTTAGACAAAACTGGGCAAGTGAAGTTTTAACTTCTGAGGTTTAGGAGGTCTTGTTGAGCAAAATTACAAAATTGTGGAGGATATAAATTTTTAAGTCCACATATGCAACCTTGGGCAACACACTGGACACTGTAAAAGAATGTCGCTCTGTGCACAGTACAATGTTTGTTAATTGCTTCTGTCACTAGTCTACAGGAGCTGAGAGGGGGCATTTGGGGGTAGAGGACTTGGCTGGAGACTGCAGCTCCAAGGAGGAGATTTGTGGAAATATGCGGTGCTTTGTGAGAGCAAGCATTTAGGCATCCCAAATGACTGCAAGGGGAGCTTGAAGAGTACTTCAAACATGCATGAAAGAATCAAAGCAACACTCCAAGTATGTTTTTGGAGAGAATAACACTATAACATAAAATAAAGCTCAAAAAAGCAGATTTTTGGATAATGCGTCACCTGTAAAATTTTACTTTTTGAAGATTCTTAAGAGACTTAAGACCGTTTCTGATAAAAAAAAAAATCCTCTAAATGATTGGACATGAACAGAAACTCTAAGGCTGAACGAGGTGCAGATAGATGCACCTGTGCCCTAACAATAAAATCATAGATGTCTCGTCTCAGTCACCACTCCAAAAGGTTTTTAGGGTTTGTCCACAGAAACACTGGTGTCTTGCACCTCCCGATATCTTGCCAAATGATACAAGTGGAGTGGAGATCTTTGGCATATGCACATTCTGGCTTATTGTGCTTCATTGACTGTGAAGAAAGAGATGTTTTTCAAGTATAAAGGAAAAAGAGATCCAAAGTGAAGCTGGAGCCATGAGGCGCTATTAAAGGCTTCCCTCTGCTCCTTTCTATAGGCAAAAGAAGTCAAATACTTTTGAATATGCAACTGCTTCTTTCTTGGATGAAGGCTTGGCAGTCTATGGCATTGTAAACCTCACTTTGCTGTTTCAAGTCCTGTGCATAAAGGCTTTGACTTTGTTGGTCCTTAAGTTTAGATGATTTAAACCTCCATATTGTGGAACACTCTGTTTTGGATGTATTACTCTTGTTGGTGTACTTGTACTTTCACTTTTCTATGATTCTGTGTGTTGCACATTTCAATGTGTACTTTGTACAAAAGCTTTGTGAACAACCTACCAGCTGTTGTCACAAGCTGGCGGTTAGGAGAACCTCGCTCGATCATTGTCGTAACTTGAGGTCCTTCACAGGACAAAGAGAAAACAATAATTTAAACATTCTAGGTTAGGGTAAAATATTTATATGTGACTAGAGAAGTGGGAGTAAAGAGGTGACGTTTGTATTGTGACAGTGTATCTCTAGGGATACAGTAAGCACTCCACAACAAGAGAGAGGAAAACAAAACAAAACCTGTTAAATTCTTTTCCAGACATTTTCCTGCTGCTTTAATATTCATTTATTCCACATAGACTGGGATGGATTTTCTTGCCCATCTGTTTTGAGGACTCTTTCCAATAATTAACTTCAGCAGGGATGAGCCAGTGAATCGATGTGCTTTCACTATTGGCACACCATGTAAAGCCCGTGAAGTCACCCTTAGCTGTGGTTTCACTTGTAAAAATGCAAATAACTGAAAAGTTGTTTGTGTAACATCTCAGAGGAAAAGAACAATGTTTAAAACAGCAATTTGTCATCTTTTAGATGTGCATAAGAATGTAGTCCCTCCTGTCCCTCGGGGGTTATTATTTGATGCCAGTGTTTCACTTCACTTGGCTTCACTGTCATTTCACTGCATGGATTCAAGCTTCTAAAACTCTACAGTCACCACCACCTGCTGCTAACCAGTGGAGCCGAGGACTGCTGCACAAATGAACGACACACTTTAGAAAACATTTAGGTCTCATGAAAAACAGAAAAATGAGAAGGGATGTTATTGTTAAATTATTTTGAACATGCAACTAACATTTTTTTTCCAATAACTTTGAACTTTTTCCTCCTAAACGCATATGTAAAATAATTTTTGAATTATTTTCCAACCCCACTATTAGTGTGTCTTCATAAAGACATCTTCTAGTCAGAGCTTCCTACGGTGTGTGTCTGCTTCTCTTATTATCACTACCAACTTCGGTGATCCCTTGAATTTTCCTTCCCACACACTTGGTAAAGTTTCATAGGCACAACTTTGCTCCTTTGAGGCCATCCATAATAAGATTGCGGCGCTTACGGTATTTTTAACTGAGACGCATTGGCTGGGTTTAATTTAATTCAGGATTGTCAATTTAGGGAGAAGCATAGTTGACTGGAAGGATTTAAGTGTCTGGACCACAGAGGAGAAAAACATCTCATCACTTGTTAAATCATTTATTTCCATATGGACTCAGATAATGGCATAAAAGCCAGAGGTCTAAATGATTTAAAAATATTTTTGACATGTTGTGAAAGATTTACTCCATGCACTTGCAATGCATCTCCTCACTTACTGCACTACATTTGTGTCACTAGCAAACACCATTCCATTACCTGTAGATCATGAAAAAATATGAACACTGCCGTCCAGGTGACCTCAATGATGAAGTCCAGTGAATGTGAAGAAATGGCAGAGTCTGGATTTGGTAAGAATAAGGATTCAGAACAGGTCAGGGTCAGGTCAAATCATTTTCTTGCAAAGATCACCACATATTTTTGTCATCTAAATGTGATGCAGTGAGCAGCTGGCCTAAAACCGTACGTGCCAAAAACCAAACCAAGTTCAGGAGCAGTTATTAATCCAGAAATTATGAACTCTGCTTTTGCCCACATCTGCTGCTCCGGCTAGTTTTTCCAGTGTTATGTTCAGCTGAGTTCAACTATCCATCTTTAAATAACCAGTTGTTTTTGATAATAATGAGTATTAACTATATGGTACTTGTCCTAATAATGTTAAAAAATTGCTTCCAATAAGCAGGGAGTAGATGATGAACATACTCGGTTTTGCCAAAAGCTTTCACAAAGTGAACAGATTACATAAAAGCTGCCTGAAAGCAATAGAGTAGAGTGACATAAAAGCTATAAAACAAAAGGCCTTTTTGCCTTTGTCACAAACTGACTTGAAAATTTTAATAATAACATGGCACCCATAGTTGAGAGGCTACAAACCAGGTCAATAGTTTTAATGTATTATTTTAAAGACAGTAATATTTTAAAGTTAATTGAAAATGCCATAGGTAGCCAGTAGGAATAAATACAGTGGCGTATTTGTTTATGTTGTCTTGGTAAAAAGCTTCCAAAATTTTGTAAGAAATCTCAGAAAGAGGAGTCCATTCTACAGTAATGCAGGCAAAAAAGAAAAATATATGAAGAGCGATCTCTTAATAAGCATGTAAAGTCCCTTTCACCTAATGCATATAGAATCATTAAACTGGTAAATTACTTGTACTTATCAAATAGTTTTTTCTCTGTGCTGTTTTCCCGCCGTACTGCACTGCAAGTGTTTTATAAACATATATATTATATACACATGTAGCCTTAAGGGGAAACAGTGACACAATAAATTTGTGGGACTTGCTTCATTACAGGTCTTTCTGACTGTCCTTTTGAAAGCTGATCTTCACAACCTGAGCCACACTTTCTTTGTCTTTATTTAGCTTCGATTGAGTTTGTCCCTCTGAGTCCAACTTTCCAAAAGTGTTCAAAGACAGGACAGTTAAATCTACAGACAGGCTGATGCCCGGCTATTCACGAAGCAAAAGGCAGGCTGCATAAATTCTTAATCTCACTCATGAATGCACATAATTTATTGATGCCGTTCCAGAGAAAAAATTTATCCCCAAGTCTGTAGACTACTGCTTTGCTCTCGGGTTTACTGCTCCTAGACAGTGACTACATTACAGCAGAGCTATATATCATGTGTCAAGTGTCCTGTATCTTTAGACAGCAGCATTTTGCCTTTGTTTCCAGTGTTCCTCTTCTCTATTGTCTTTCTGGAGTCTTTGTCAAGACTTTATCTCTTCAGACCCCATGCTTCCTCCCACATTTAACAGCAATATTAGTTCTTGCTGTACTGTTCACCAGCAGACTCCATCTTTGCTGCAAATTTGACTCAAACAACTCTCTTGGTTCCCTTGGAAACCAGGTGCTCAGAGATCAGGAAAGATCCATTTCACACTTCAGCAGAGAGACAGAGATGGTTAGACAAAAGGGAAGTAGGAGGGAGGAAGGATTAGACAGAGTGAGAGGTGGGGGGTAAAGGAAGCTTGACCTTAAAAGATGTGCCATTGTTTGAGCTTTTTCCCCCCCAAAACAGAATGGAAATAGCAACAAATAGACAGAGAGAAATGTTGTTGACTCTCCTCATGGGATTTGTCTGTCCTTTGTAGCCGTCAGTGCTGAAATGGCCTGGATTTATTTAGAAGCGTTTGTGGAGAGGAGGTGAAAATGGCTGTTCTCATATTGATGCACCTCCTGTTGTTGTAAAGCACTGATGCATACTCCTAGAAGACGATGGCCAAAATGAAAATAATTGAAAACATTTCCCACAGGTTTTAAACTTAACTATTTCAGGTCATCAGACTAATTTCTTACCAGTCAAAGATGGTACAAAAGCTGTTTTAAAAGCTGTGCAAACCAATCTTGCCCTTTGTGAAAATATTCATGTCCTCTTTTTAAATCAAGAATGAAAAGATTAACCCAACCATTTTGCCTCACTTTTTGAGCCACACCCAAGATTACGGCTGATCTGTTTGGCCAAGAAATCAATTGGCCAAGCAGTGACATAAGTAACAAGATTCAAAAAAGCAACACATGATGCCCTCCATATGAGGAAATAGAAGGAAAAATGGCATTGATCATCTCAAACAAAGTTGGGATACACAGATGTTGCCACCAAGGGTGGCACCTCTAAATGTTAGATTTAATATAACTTTTTCACATAGCACCAGCTTTTTTATTTGCATTTCAAAACTGCGTTTGTTAAAAAAGTAAAAACAGAAGAACTCTAAGTCGACAAATACTCTTTCAAGGCAGTGAAAACTGCTTAAACACATCTGAGAACGTACAGATGGATTCTGTGTGCCTGTGTAGGATTATTCTGGAAACAATGCTAATCTTTTTTCTTACATTTTTATGTGAGTGACTTCAGCCTGAGTTTGGAGCTTTGTTTTTGTGCCTGAGTAGGTGGGTGAAACGTTCTATATTTCACACAGAGATAAACCCCTCTGCACAGGCAAAGCAATCAGAATGTATGTACTTAATAACAGCAGACTGTTTGAGAGTAAAGTGCATTTTTAAAACACGCTCTGCTACTTCCTAGTCTGACTCTTACAAACCCCTTTTTCAGAATTTGAAATAGAAAGATAGAAATTGGGTGAATCATAAAGACACATTTGTCTACACATTTTTTTTAAATCGTAGCTGTAAGAGAGAGCATGTTGTGTAGCTTTTTCTGTTTTCTGATGGTGTTTTCAGACAACATTGATGACATATCAGATTCATATCCACACTCTTTGGGAGATTTCACCAGGACAGCTGATTAAAAGTGCAGAAAGTGGTCACTGTCAGAAAACTGGGTCACCTCTTCACTTATCAAATACATCTGTTTAGCTACTTTATTATTCTACTTTGTAACACTGTAAATGCCAGCGGCACACATGGGGATTATAAATATATGCATCAAAAATGGCAAAGATGCTTTAACTCTTGGATTAGTCCGTCTTTTGCACCAACAAAAATAGAACCACCCTCTTATTTGCAAGCAAACATTTTCTGAAAAAGAAAGCAAGAGATTCACGACTTTCCCCCTACGATCATTCCCATATAGGAAAGGATTTCTTGCAGAGATTCTGTACATTATTTTTCAAATGTAGGCTGTATTTATATAGTAAGTTGGGTTTTTTGTTCTATGGCAAGGGTGCCTAAAGTCGGTCCTCGAGGGCTGGCATCCTGTATGTTTTAGTTCTCTACCTAGTGGTAGTAACAACCTCCCCAGCGTGTCAATGTTCTTCTCAGGCCTTCTAGTGAACCATCAGGTGTGTTAAACCAGGGAGATAACTAAAAGATGCAGGATGCCGGCCCTCGAGGACCGAGTTTGGGCACCCCTGTTCTATGGTGTAAGTGCATACTTCGGCACTTCTTTGTCATTCTCTTTGTATCTTAAACTCAGTTACCTTTCTTAATGGGCTTTAGTTAACCCCCTTGCATGTTAATACTCCAATTTTGTGCCCACACATTGCCATTTCGTCCCCATCTACTTTCTTTTCATACTTATTAAAAGAAATCCATGCACTTAACCATGCTGCATGAGTTTGGATATGCATGGATGTAAATAAATACTAAAATGTTCAGTTCAAATAAATGTATTTAGTAAAATTGTAGATTTAACATATGTTATATTGCAGCTTATTTCAATTATTGTGCCTTTAATAACAATTATGTTCAGGTAAAATCTGACAGATTAGGAACCCTGATTAAAATCAAAACTAACTCTGACGCTAATAGACATAAATGCATTTCCTTAGATAATGACTTATTATCTTCAGCTTCCTTTAAAAGCAGCTCATCTTTATGTCCAAAAAGTTGTTTGAGACACAACTAGCAGTGCAAAAGTGCAACATGGTGGAGGGGTGAAATGACTAGCAAGTGTTTTTGTTACAGATAATGAAAATGTGCATGCTTTATTAATTTTGTGGTGTAATCACCAGCTACATTTACCTGGAATTTGTTTAAAGAGATATTTTTCTTCTGTTTCTGAATCTATCTCTCTGAGGGATTCAATAAACAACACTGTAATATCTGTCATTCAGCTGGTTATGTCAACATTAGATACATTAAAAAACAAAATAATGCCCAGAGCATAACTGAAAGTTTTTTATGCAAAGTGATTTTACCTCACATTTTTTTGACAGTGCTTACCATTTCCTCATCCACATTTACATTTCCAGCTTATGTCTGAACTTTTTTGGAAACAGAGTAGTAGCAAGTAGGTCAATATATCATAGCTATAGATACTCCTTTATAATACATAGGCATAGTGAACTGGACATCTCTCTGAGGGTGGGCTTTAACTCTTTGTCACTTTTAGATCACAAGTCAGCACAAGCAGCACCATTATCTGCAAACCTGCCAAAGTATCGGAAAATGTTATTTCTAACTCAGGGAGAGGTTGGCATCGGTATGTCTTACCCATCAAAGTATGATATCGTATGGGAAATGGGATCATTTAAATCTAGGATGTTCACCGTATTCTGAACACATTTTTCCTCTGTAGAAGTAAATCAGCTTATTGATGCAACTGCTGGTTTTCTATGTGTACTCACTGGCTCCAGTATTGATTTGTTTTGCTCTTAGGAAAACTGCAGAGACAAGAGGTACAAAGGCAAAGAAAACACAGGATCATTTTTAGCATTTAATTGAAAGTAACTGGCAGCGTTGCATTTTGGAGGCTTCAAAGACGCTTGCAGCGAATGCTCTCTGCCGAACAGTCGAGCTGTCTCATTTTCACGTGTACATGGACCCCTCGTTAACTTGTGGACGGTTCGCTGAGCTGCCCCATAAGGACTCTCGCCACGACAGGCAGCCGAAGACCAGGCCTAATTGGTAACATGGTTATGAACAGCTGGACCGATACGGGTGGCTGGAGCTCCTCAGTTCCCTCAGTATCTGTGAGCAGGAAGATTAATGTGGAAAGTTGCTGTTTGTGCACACAGATCGTGACCTCTAATTTAAAATCTCCAGACAGAAGCCCTCTAGTTAAACCTTACATTTTATTCTGAAAGGGTGTTTATTAAATTATTGAGTGGCTATAGGTACAATTATTCCAAAGTTGCTCATAAGCAGAATAAACTATTTATGATTCAATATTTAGCTCAGGTACGATGCAGACATTTTTAATGGCCTGCTCATGGACTTTGAGAGCAGGGTATGTGACCTCTTGCCTATTTGGATACTTTTGTTTTTGCCTTATCTTAACATTCAAATTTTTGTCTTATTATATGGCCTAAATCCAAACTCAATAGTTTACTTGTACACGTCAAATCCTGCCAAATGTTTCCATACTATAAAAATTCAAAATGTCATGTTCCAAAAAGATAGATATCCTGAACAATTAATATTATCAAATTCAAATAGCTCATCTGCAGCATCACCCAAAACAAGGCCCAGCACTACTCTGAAGAAACTTTAGGTCAAGTCTCTCTAAGAATTAAAGTTCCAATAGTAAGAACATGTGGATGATCTTACCATTGGATGGGAGAATTGTGATTAGGTCTGCCACAATAACACATTTTGCTGGACAATAAGTAGTCCCAGAAGTTATTGCCATAAATGTCATTTTGAGACTATTCATTAAGAATGTAGGTACAGCCTACATGAGTTTCTAGAGAAATTAGTTTCTTTAGAAACTAATTTCAAAAGAGCATTTAACACTGGAACTACAAGACATTTTAAATCCATTTTAATTAAGCAAACCAAAAACAAATTAAATTAAACAAATTAAATTAAATAAAGTCTTTGTCTTCAAAATAATTTCATAATTAGGATCAGACAGAGAAAACAGGCAACACTGCCAGTGTGGACTTTCGTGAAAAAAGTGTGTCAAATGTACGATATATGATGGAAGGGTGGAAGAATAATAAAATATCTAAATGTATTTTTTTTCTGTAAAAAGTCATGCAGTTCTTGTGCTAAAACAAAATAAATGACTAAACAACAAAAATGCTCATCTTCTTACTGTTATTCTATTATGGAATTTGTATGAAATATTGAATGAAAATACGTAGTAATCCTGCAGCAAATATCCTTTTTTCTTACCTTTGTTTATAAAAAAACAAACAAAAAAAAAAAACTTCTCTCATCTGTGGCATTTTTTGGAAAATTTACTGGATCCACTTTGGAGGCAACAAGTTGCTCCTGATGAGACTACTGGTCTTCTGAAAGAATATGTAAATGAAGTAGTGCAAACACTTAACCTAACCTGATGAAATGAGGTTTTAATGCAAAAATATGGAGTAGTTGTCTGAACTGTTCATTAGAATCCCAAGTCTGGTACTCAGCACACAAAGGTTGCTGAGTTAGACACAGGAGCTCCTATCATTGTTGATTTATAGTCACCTTTTCACTTCCCACTGGCAGCCTCTCTGCTACAAGCATCAGCCTGACCTGGATCCCTGCTAAAACCAGATCTGCTTTTAGGAAGAACACAGCCTCGTTAAAACATAAGGCTGCTGCAAATCGGTTGAATGTGGGTGTGAGTAGCTGTACTTTTAAGTTAGAAGTTAGAAAATGTCTTTCTTCTAAAATTGTCTGTCAATTATTATAGGCTATTGAGTATAACGGATGAAATCACTGATGCAAAAAAAAAATACAAATGACATTTATCCCTTTAACTGCAAACATATATTAACAAAAAGGAGAAAGGGGAGAGAGAAAACTCAGGTAACCTTTATTTTTTTTAAGTTAGTACTAACTTAAATGTCTTGTTAATTCATGCAAATATGACAAAACACTGAGAGGATTCGGGACATTTTGAATGAGCTGCTCACAGCATTCATATAAACTTATTAGACTGATGTCATAGCTTTGACTAGGCCATTCAAAGGACCTTAAATGTCCTTTGAATGGCCTAAATGGCCTTAAATACCACTAAGTCACTTTAACAATGCCTTAGTGGTATGCTTACTGTCATTTTACACAATCTCCACAGGATGACACTGCCATCACCATATCACTATGTTATTTTTGAGAATTTTGTTTTGGTATTGACGACTTTGGTTAAAGTAACTTTTGGTATTTACTGTGATATCTTTATTCATTTAAGGCCAGTCAAACATCTTACAAAGATAATTTAAAATATCCATTCTGTTTTGATCTCTGTTTTTCCACAGAGATCATCTTTTGGGGATCTTTCAAAGTAATGTCTCTGGGAAAGTGAAAGGATTTCCATGTCTTCCCAAAACCCATTCCAAGTATTTACTCTTCAGGTCTTTGTCTCTGACCCGCATTAAGAAATTCTCCATCTTCTTTTTGCTGCTTGATTGATTTCCTCTCCCCCCCTCACGCAATGACAGGTATAAATCTAATTATACCTAGTGACATTTAGATTTCCCACTGGTGTAGTCAGGTTTTGTTTTTGTTTTTTAAATTAGGTGACCTTGAAAGGTGAATGAAGCACCAGATTTTTATTTAGGGCTTCAACTGAAAGAGGATGAATTTAAGTGCATGCATTTAAGAAAAAAATGTATTCAATTTAATTTGGAGTACTTTGTTTATTTGTTACATTCTTAAAAGAACAGTCATTCAATCATATTTTCTATGGTAGCAATGCTGTAAAAACAGAAGCAGGACTTGTTGGTTAACATGGAACTGGGCTGTCTATCATTTATCAGAAATGTATTCCTTAGTAGAAGGCTTTTATAATTTATCTATAGACTGGTACCACAAATAGGAGAGTAATTGTTCAACAATGCCACGAGCCTGAACATTGAGTAAATTGGCGTTTAGCTCTCATCCATTGCTATTTAGTAGACCATCTGTTTCGAATGGACACAATATGTTTACAAGTGGTTGATGGTGTGTGTTTGTGCCAGAGGAGTCACACAATAACAGCACTCAGATTGCCTCCATAACCAAAAACGTTGAAGACATATGCTTTTGGGTTTGGGCCAGTCATCTTTGGCTACCAGTCCGCCGCCTCCCACATGTCTGCTCTTAAAATGTTTTCTGTGTCCTGTGGATTTTTCCAGTAGATGCGCCTCAAACAGTGCTGATTAGCTATCTACCATCTGCTGGGCTGCACAAGGGGAGCGGCTCATTATTCTGCCCGTTGCGCCTGCTCTGAAGCCGTCGCTCCACTCCAGCTATCAGGCAAAGCTGCGGGGACTCCTCGTACGCGAGCAGCAGGGAGCGGCTCGATGATTGCAGAGTTATAGTGCACGAAAAGTGGTTGAGTTGTAAGCATCTGTCTGTCAGAGAATGGGCTGTTCTGCAGCCAATCTCTGCTTTCCAGCTGCGGCGGCACAATATGCTTGTGTCTTATGTGTGATGAGATGAATTTTAAAACACCAAGTGCATCCAAGGTCGTCCTGAGACATTATGTGAGATAGATCATCCCGTCTCATGAAAATGTTGTGTTTGTGAAAGGGCTACATTTCACTTTTTGTGATGCAACTCATGGCTATTTTAAATGGCTTTATTGTCCAATGACTATCTAGTCTTTGTATTTATCAAAAATAAATAGAATAGACTTTATTGATCCCCAAGGGGAAATTGTTATTTGTTGAAAACTACTCCATCTTAGGTAATAAATACAAAGTTTGTAAAAAAAAAAAAAAACATATATATAAAAATTCCCTTCTCACCCTCTGCGGGTGGTCTCTTTCATCCTCTGAGCTCGGGTCCTCTACCAGAGGCCTGGGAGC
>CAEGAE010053207.1:0-36366 GCA_903067095.1 Girardinus metallicus
CTTTCCCCTGAGAGCGATTTCCTTCAAGGGCAGAGAGAACAATCAGTTCAGTGAAAATGGGTCAGAGTTCTAACACACACTGTACTCAATGTAAGGATGATAACAAATCACCATTATTCTATCAGTTTCTGTTATCTAGTTTTTTTATTTTGGATATTTCGGATGTCTTCCAGTTCCAGTGTTAAGTGTTCATTACAGCTGAAAGTTTATTGATCTTTTAGACAGTGTTCTTGCATTATTATGCCATTATATTGCTTGAAAATGGTCTCAAAGCTACAATATTATTGTTTATTGCAATAACTTCTGGGACAATTTACCGTGAAGGAAATTTGTCGTCAAAGGCCCAGGCATGAGTCTTATTTCCACCACCGTTTGCAGGTTTTACTGGGACCTGACCATGCTTCTGCTGATGGTGGGAAACCTCATCATCATCCCTGTGGGAATCACCTTCTTCAAGGACGAGCACACGCCGCCGTGGATCGTCTTCAACGTCGTGTCGGACACCTTTTTCCTCCTGGACCTCGTTCTCAACTTTCGCACCGGCATCGTTAAGGAGGACAACACGGAGATCATCCTGGACCCGCACCAGATCAAGGTCAAGTACCTGAAGAGCTGGTTCGTTGTGGACTTTGTCTCCTCCATCCCTGTGGACTACATCTTCCTCATCGTGGAAACTCGTATAGACTCAGACTTTTACAAGACGGCCCGGGCCCTGAGGATCGTCCGGTTCACCAAGATCCTCAGTCTGCTGCGGCTGCTGCGTCTCTCCAGACTCATTCGCTACATCCACCAATGGGAAGAGGTAGATCTTCCTTTTACTAACCCTGACTTAATGATTCCATAAATTGTCTAATTTGTCTGAAATGTTGCTAACAATAGCAAGAAAGTTGTTGTGTTGGTGACAGTGGGGCAACTATTGTTAACTGCAAATGTGCAGATATGACCTGGTGGGCCGGTCTGTCAGTCTTTGGCTCTCTCACAGCAGAGCAAAAGAGGACTCAGCAAATATTTAGAGGTAGAAAAGATTAGCGGATAAGATCGGCTTCACGTCTAAGTATCGGCCAATCACCAATATCCCAGAATTAAGGAAATCGGCACAGATAAATCGGTACAGACCGAGCATTGGGCATTATAAAAGGTTATAAATTGAAACTTTATTTAAGTCTTTTGAGTCTCTGCTGTAGGGTTGCAATCTGTGTTACAATGTTAGCTGTAAGTCAATGTTGTATTTATACAAAAAAATATTCTTTTGTATTACCTTTGCACTAGGGATGGAAACAATTAATTGATTAACTGTCAATTAATGGTCTATTAGATTAAAATCAGGTCCAATCGATCAAATAACATCCGCTTAATAAATAAAAATCTTAAGTCTTACACCTTCGTTTAGTGTTGTAGTTTGGCCGCCATCCAGCAGGGGGGCGCTGTTGGTCATCCTCAAGTTAATGCAGAAACAAAGATGGCGGAGCTCCAGGACAACCGGAGAGAGAGTAACGGTCCAAACAGAATCCTGTGTTGGATAGAAAACGCATTTTCTGCGTTTTCTGTTCTGAAACATAAAAACTCGACAAACTCCGTAAGTTTAATTTTGATAGCGCTCATTTAGCCGAGCCTCAGGACGGAGCAGCGTTAACGTCTCAGCCAAAAACCAGCGAGGAAGGCGAAGGTATGACGACAGGAAGGTGGAGGCGGTAACGCAAAAATTAAAACTGCATGAAAAAAATATGATGCCAATAACCACTGTTGATTTTGAGGTTTTTTTTTTATATTCCTTCAATCACAGATAGTAATTCTGTACAAACATCCCTGTTTTACACCTTATTTTCATCTTTTAGTTTTTTATTTAGCAATCCATCCACCCATCCACAGTTTTGTTGCATTTTGTAAAATGTCTAAGTTTGCTAATCTAAAACCCCCCCACAAATTTCAGTCCTTCCAGTCAGTATTTATTGCATCTGACACAAAATAATGTTAAAATGTAAAAGTTATTTTAAAAATTCATAATATTATGAAATACTTTGCCCTTATGTCTTTATACGAGACAAAACTCAGGTTTTTAAGAAAATGGCAACTTATCAATTTATTGTTAGCTAATCTATAAGATCGTGCAGGAGCAACTTTAGATTAACTCGTTAATCGATAACTTGCACCCCTACTGTAAACAGTTAGACTTTTTTCTTTAGCTCAGGAAAGCAACAAGCACTTGCTGTTTCTAGATAGCAATATTTTTGTAGAGATCAGATTTGTGCAGCTGGTTTCTGACTTAAAGCTTTGATAAGCTGATACTGATTTAATCAGAAATTTATTTTCCTCTCTTTTTTAATCAATCATGGGCTGGATACTGATGTCAAGCGTCATATTTTCAAAGCTTTCCAGTTTCAAAACCTCTACAATTTTCCATAGTACTGTCTCTACAGTTTAAAATCCTGAGATGCTACAGAATCGCTCAGAGAGTTTCTTCCAGCTTCATTGAGAAGTTTATCTTTCCACCACTTGGTACTGAGCTCTACCAGGAAGGATGAACCTTTCTTCCTTTCTCAAGAAAAATAAATCTGGCCTTTGTTAATATTGCTGCTGTTGAAAACCCCAGACACTCATGATGTAACTTTTATAAAGAGAAAAAAAAACAGAAAAAGAGCAAACACTTAATTGCAGTTAATGTGTTATTGGGGAGTAGTAGGAGAATGAAGCAGAGTGAGCAAAACATAGATCAGATTCTACAGTTATTTCTAACTCACCAAAAACATAGATGCCATGTGCTGGAGGACGCCAAGAACTTTATTTTTAATAAAATCACTTTTATTTATAAATAACTCAGTAAATTACTATTATTATGACTGGTTACTGTCCAAAAAGAAACCAAGGATTATATTTTTATCTATTCTCTATTAGTTAGGATGCAGGGGAATCCTCAAACCACTCTGTCAGAAAGCGGTTGCTGTAAAATATAGTTTATATTATTGTAAAATCAATCCATCCATCCATCCATCCATCCATCCATCCACATCCATCCATCCATCCATTACCTTTAGCTTAATCTGGAGGCAGCAGCCTAAGCAGAGAAATTTAGACAAATATGATCACCTAAAAGACATTTTAAACTGGTTTTTACATGTTCAATTGCCAGTTAATGTAGTCACAAAACCAGTTGACGGTACATCCTAGAACAGAGGTTCCCAGACAGCATTAGATTCTGGTGGGGCCTACAAAATATGTAAATAAACGTAAACTTTTTAGAATGTTTTTTCTCACTTTCATTCACTATCCAATGGGATTGGACAATGAATCAATAACAATATCTATTATGACAAACACCTGATCAATATCAGTAGTTAATACCTTTTATAAAATACTCAATCTTTTCACTGAACTCTGATCCAGGTAAACAAGGTCGGAGGAATCGACTGGCTCACTCTCTCTTTGGTTACCTAGCAACTCACCCCTTCTTTGGTTGCCTAGCAACAACCTGCTGAGTAACTGCCACAGCAGCAGTTTGAGGTTTTCACCACTGTGCTTCATAAATGCTTAACAATAAACGACAGCAGAGTGGAGTGAAAACAGTGGATAAAACGGTAAAGATCACATCACCAATTTCAGATATATATATAAAAAATATCTAATCAGTAGTTATCAATAGCAAAGAGGCTGAGTACGTCCTAGCTTGCGGAGGTGAGTAGCTTGATAAATTTGGCAGGCAATCAGAAAGATAAGCATGGCAAATAACATTACTGTATTTTATATCTTATAATAACGATTAAAAAACAGATCAGATTTTACATTTAAAAAAATTAAACATTTATGATAAGAAAATTTTTTAGATTTTTTTTTTTCCCAGTTTTTTTCTTCATTTTCCCTCCCACTTTCTGAGGTCCCCTCTAGCGCCCCCTGGTCCAGATTTCTAGACATGTTGCTAAAAATCTAGGTTTTTCTTTTAAATTGCAGCTTGTGTCCCTTTGTGTCTTTTTTTGCATCGTTATTACCCACTCACTGATACTGGAAATGGCTAACTTTAAGTCTTCTTTACTCTGCAACAGCGACCACACTGAAGAGGGATGTTGTCAGCATAGCCTGGAGCTCTTGACTTGGTGCACACAACGTTCAGAAAAAGATTAGATTTTTCCATCCTGGCTAAATGATGCTAAAAATATGCCAATTTCTTGGTGCAGCTTTAACTTTTAAGCTGCTTCTTTGAGACAGTGTTTACCCACGCTGTGTACTAACTGATTAAAACCACTTAAACAGCCTCTGCTGCTCTAAAATAGATGCTGCACTTCATCTCAGATCCCCAAATGTCAGGGGAGAGAGTTAAAATCACAAGTTTATTTTCACAGTGTGAGCGTTTTATCACGTCTTGTCTCATTGTGTTTCCCGCTCATCGTAGGTCTTTCACATGACGTACGATCTTGCCAGTGCCATGGTGCGAATCATGAACCTGATTGGCATGATGCTGCTGCTGTGCCACTGGGACGGCTGCCTGCAGTTCCTGGTGCCGATGCTGCAGGACTTCCCTCCGGACTGCTGGGTCACCCGGAACAAGATGGTGGTAAGAGAATTATTGGGCAAATTATGTTCCTTTTAGTTACAAAATCCCCAAATAACAATGTGAAGTCATTATGTTGTATTCAAACTGGGGCTTCAACTAATGATTATTTTAGTTATTGATGAATGTGTAATCGATTAATCTCACAATTAATTGGATAAAAAATGGCTTAATTTAAGCCTCTTTTATACAATATTATATAAACATGCAAATAAACAATAAAATTTTTTAAATAAAAAAAAAAAAAATGTTTTACCTAAATTGCAGCATTTCTTCAGTGTGTGCTAAGCTATGCCACTTAAGGAGTTCTGGGTAGAACATATAGCTCTGGAAAAAAGTAAAAGATCACTTAAAATGATCAGTTTCTTTGATTTCACTTTTTATGGGCATGTTTGAGTAAAATGAACATTGTTCTTTTATTCTATGAACTACTGACAACATGTCTCTGAAATTACAAGCAAAAATTTAGTATTTGCAGAAAATGAGAAATGGTCAAAATAACAAAAAAGATGCAGGCGCTTTCAGAGCTCAAATGATGCAAAGAAAACAAATTCATATTCATCTAGAAACAACAACTCAGGAAGAGTTCAGGAATCAATATTTGGTGGAATAATCATGAGCTTTTTAATGGGGTTTGGTGCTCTGGGCTCTTCATTTTTTCCAGAGCTGTATTTACAGATAAAGGATTGTTTTATATCTTAAATGCAAAATGTATATATTTTGTATAGTTTTGTGTTACTTAAGGCTCTGACTATGTTGTTCTTTCAGCAAATGCCCTTTTTACAGTCTGCATACTCCAGTTAACGATTAATCAATTACAAAGTTAGTTGATGATTATTTTGATAATCAATTAATATGACTTAATATTTTCACTTTCTGTCTCTTCTTGGACATTTTTCTTTTCTGATCTTCTTTGTATTGATTGGTGGAACAGAAGCTAAAGTAACTGCTAGCATGATGTTAGGAACACTAATTTAAACATAAGCAGTTATGGTTCCCAACAGGCAGGATAAAATGCTCACCACCTGCACTCTTTTTCTGAAACTCCCAACAAAGCTCCCACAGACACATTACTTACTGATGAAGTTTCTCTTTCCGCCTCCACTTCTCCTCCAGAACGACACCTGGGGTCAGCAGTACTCCTATGCCCTGTTCAAAGCCATGAGTCACATGCTGTGCATCGGGTACGGCCTGTACCCACCCATCGGCATGGCCGACGTCTGGCTCACCATCCTCAGCATGATCGTGGGCGCCACCTGCTTTGCCATGTTTGTGGGTCACGCCACAGCTCTGATCCAGTCTCTGGACTCCTCCAGGAGGCAGTACCAAGAAAAGGTGAGATTTGTTTTGTTGTGTTAGGATACCTTCAAGCAGCTAAACCTTTAGAAAAAAGAAATGCTCCAATCAGGCAGATTATGATATTATTTCCCATCTATACACAAACATATGTCACTAGCCTTAATATGACTTAAATTCATAGTAAAACATAAAATGCATTCTTAAAAAGTCTTAAATTTAACTGTCTAAAAATGTCTTCTTTTTTATGTAAGTAGGCCTTAAATATTTTAATCACAGGTCTAAAATTTTGTCATGGCTGGACTCGTATTTATAAAGTCTTTAATTTTTGTTTTTAATTTGAGGCAGTTAAGGCTTCTGCTAACAAGATGCTAATATAGCTTTGATAGGTAGCTAGCTAGCTTTTTGCGTCTTTTATGCATATTTTTAGCATATTTTATGTGTAAGTGCAATTTTATATGCATATGAAATATTATATTTTCTTTTGAACATTTCTGTTCTCACACAGATCTTAAATTTGACTCAAATTGGTTTTTAAAAGGTCTTAAAAGTCTTACATTTGAGTTGCTGAAGCCTGCAGAAATCCTGCATGCAATTTGTTGACATTGTCCCAAAAAAATACCAATAAACTGCACTGAGGTAATGTGACCGAATCAGAAAAAGCCTCAAGAGGTGTGAATGTTTTCGTAAGGCACTGTATGTATTATATTAACATAACAAATACAATTTTATATCTGGTTAAAATCATGTTTTTCATTTGATGATAGTTCACTTACCCTGACCCTAACCCTCGTTACAAAAACTTATTTTTCACCTAAAATCTGTTTAAATGTTTACAGATGGACAGCAGAAGCTTCACTGTTTTTTTTTTTATGTGAAATGGAATAGGTGACAAAAACATAAAAAAAATGAGGAACAACCAGGGGAACTCGCTATTAGATCTACATGTGAGGGATAAAACGAGAGAGATAAGGCACAGATTTAATAACCTCAGAGCAGAGGCTTATGGCAGGAAGCGCCATACGTACGCTGGGTGCTGTGATCGTCGGCGCTGCTCTGCTGGTAGAGTACACTGCTGAAGGACACGCTGGTTAATGTCATTAGCTGCAGCCTGCAGAGCACAACTGTAATTGTCAGATGGGGCAGAGCCACAACACCGCACTGCGAGCAGGTTTCACAGATGGCCTGACAGTTGACTGTTAACATAATGAGATACATTATAGTCCACCTCTGAGCCAGCACATCAATCAGGTTAATATATTCATTCTGACATGACTTTGCATTTTGTCTTTGCAGGAGAAGCAGTCGCTTTAAAGCTGCCGTTGCGAGTCGGATTCTTGGAGCGCTTCTGAACGGGTTTTAAAAGTTAAAATCTCGTTGTTTTGTCACAGTATAAACAAGTGGAGCAGTACATGTCCTTCCACAAGCTCCCCGCTGACATGAGGCAGAGAATCCACGACTATTACGAGCACCGATATCAGGGCAAGATGTTCGATGAGGAGAGCATCCTGGAGGAGCTGAATGAGCCGCTGCGAGAGGTCGGTTTACGAAAATGTGAAGCCCAAGTGAATTTGGACTCATAGAAGTTGTACCATGTCAGCACAAATGAGAGCATCCCGTTTTCAATGATGCTCAGATAATTATTGATATAAACCAATATGGCTGCCTTACTTTCCATGATAATGTTAATAGTGTTGTAATCTGATTAGTAACGGCCGTATGAGGGCAGAGAACCTTATTAACAGAGCACTAAGCTGCTTTTATAATGATTGAAATATACACATGCAGCGTCGAGAACGCCTCGCCCAAGCAAAAACTAAATAGAAAAACTCAAAAAATTACTGTTCCTTGTGAAACAGCTGTGAGAATGTCAATCTACTGAATGGACTCACAGAAGATGCTAGAGGGAGCTGAAGAGACAGACAAACATGTCTATTTCATAAGATCCGTTTCAAAAACCTCAGGAATGTAACGTTACAAGTCAGCAAAGCCCAGCTCATCACATAGCAACTGAAGGCAAGTTCCAGCACGTTTGGTCAGCTGGTTTTACTGCTGTATGTGCTGTACAATGGCTTCTGGAAAAGACAAGTGTTTTGTTATTGTTTTACCATCCAGAAACCACTTGCTGCCTTCTTGTTGCTTGTGTAGGAGGCTCTACTTCTGCTTTTCAAAAATGTGCAGTTGTATAACTGCACATCTGTTTGCAACCATTTTCAGGTGTGAATGTAAACGTTGAGTTCAGGGGCCTGGATTGCTGCAACTTATTTGTATTTAACATAACAAAGAGGCCCCAAAGCAGCCCATTCTGATAGGAACTCAACAGAGGCAGAAATGACTCAAATCTTATCATCTAAGAATGAGTTTGTGCAAAAAAATGTAATGAAGATGTTTGTGAAGCCCGTAGACGTGTCCTAGCCTGTTTAAGGAGGCATG
This sequence comes from Girardinus metallicus, assembly GCA_903067095.1. Classification (NCBI taxonomy): domain Eukaryota; kingdom Metazoa; phylum Chordata; class Actinopteri; order Cyprinodontiformes; family Poeciliidae; genus Girardinus; species Girardinus metallicus. The sequence continues at coordinate 8,270 of CAEGAE010053207.1, forward strand.
ACGGGTCACCTTCACTAACAGCCGGTTTCCTGCGTCCTCCTCAGGAAATCATCAACTTCAACTGCCGCAAACTGGTAGCCTCCATGCCTCTGTTCGCCAACGCCGACCCCAACTTTGTCACCTCCATGTTGACCAAACTGCGCTTCGAGGTCTTCCAACCGGGCGACTACATCATCAGGGAGGGAACCATCGGGAAGAAGATGTACTTCATCCAGCACGGCGTCGTCAGCGTCATTACGAAGAGCAGCAAAGACACCAAGCTGACGGACGGCTCTTATTTTGGAGGTGAAGTTTTCACACACCCCACTGGGCAGATAGAGAGAGGAGAGGATGGGGCGGTGAGGCTGATTTAACATGTGCGAAGGAATAGTGATTGTAAGATTTGTTGTGATTTAGTTTGCGCAGGCACTCAACAGATTAACTTCCCTGGACATTACAGCTGATTAAAATCGTCATTTTCTCAAAAGGCCTCTAAAGCTCTGCAATCTTTGAGTCCATCTGTGGAGTTTTGCCCTTTGTTTAAAGCCTAAATGTCAAACTTTCCAGTTGTTTTCTTCTTGTTTTCTTCACCTCTGCCTGTAACAGTGAGCTATAGAGGCTCACGCCACCAAACGTCACTGTGACTACTAACAAACAAGCTGGTAGAGTGAAACGTTTCTAATTATTGTACTCTGGGATTGATATGATTTCTATTCATAATCAAAATAGACTTAAATTTAAAGAATTAGGACTCTAGATTAATAATTAGATGTCATTCCTATGAAGACAACAGAAATTGAGACCGAGTGAGTGTGTTTGTGTCGTGAACTTGCCTGTCCTGGACAGAAAAAGCGATTTATGTGTCACGGTACTTTTTTTTTCTCCTCTCTTTTTTAATGGGGCATTATTTTATTTTTCTGATCTGGCACGGCAGATGAGGTCAGGACAAAAACTGTAAGCTGCAGAAATTGCATTAAGTGCTCCATCTGTGGGGGTTCCGGCATCAGGCGGCCAACATTTTATTGTCCCACACTAATGACTGTTCCTCACTTCTCTTTTGGAAATGGATCTAAAGCTACATGAAGTCAATGATCCCTGCATTTTTTGATCTCTTCCTTTAACACTGATCATACAGTAACTGTATTCTTAAAGAGGATGTATGCAAAATTCACATTTTTATGCCTAAAAATGCTTAAAAAACAGAGTTGTGTTTTTTGCGAACAAGTTAATGTTTGTTAGTGTCCAGAAAACGAACCATTGTAAAAACCTCCTGTTTGTTGAATCAAATACAACTGGCATTACACTGTTACTTAGCAACCCCAGCTAAGCCCAGCCAGTTACCTAGCAACCAAGGTGGAGCTCCAGCACCTTTGGTCCGCTGGTTTTACCACTGTACAATGGCTGCTGGAAAAGACAAGTGTTTTGATGTTGACTTACCATCCAGAATCCTCCTGCTGCATTCTTGTTGGATGTGCAGGAGGCTCTACTTGTGCTTTTCAAAGAAGAACAGTTGCATAATCACGCATCTGTTTGCAGACATTTCTAGCAGCAGCTTATTTGGTTTTAAAGTGACAACAGCTCACTGCAAAAAAACACATTTTAACAAAGTATTTTTTGGTCTAGTTTTTAGTGAAAATATCTTAGCACACTTGAAATAAGACAAAATTAACTTATGAGTAACTTTTCATCAAGATAAAGAGGCTTGTTTTTAGTCAGTAATTCCTAATATTGATGAAAAGGTACTGGCTCCACTGGCAGAGAAATCAACTTAAATATGGTAAAATGTCTTGTTGGAAGTGAAATAATCTGCCAATGGAGAAAGTACATTTTTGTCAATATTAAGAAATTATTTACTTAAAGCAAGCCTCTAGATCTTGCTAAAAATGTACTTGTAAGGTAGTTTGTCTTATTTCAAGTTTACTAAGAAACTAGACCAAAAATGCTTGGTAATATTTTGTATTCTTGCAGTGCTCAATCTGAAAGAAGCTCAAAGTAGGCAGAACTGACCAGACTGGGAACATATGTTGATGTGATGGACATATTTTGTGTAATCCAGAGGCCTATCCTAACTTGTTCAAGGAAGCGTAATAGGTCACCTTTACTTTCCCCTGTCCTTGCAGAGATCTGCTTGCTGACTCGAGGCAGAAGGACAGCCAGCGTGCGAGCCGATAACTACTGCCGGCTGTACTCTCTGTCTGTAGACAACTTCAACGAGGTGCTGGAGGAGTATCCCATGATGAGGAGGGCCTTCGAGGCCGTCGCCCTCGACCGCCTGGACCGTATCGGTGAGCTCTGGAGAATTCTCAGATACATCTAAACAACTAAATAAAGTAAAATGGTGTCTTTTATCTACATCTTATCTAGACATATGAAACAGTTTGTGCTGTATTCCATAGCTACACTGCAAAAACACAAAATCTTACCAAGTACTTTTGGTCTAGTTTCTAGTATAAATATCTTAGTACACTTGGAATAAGACAAGCTAACTTAAGAGTAATTTTTTAGCAAGATAAAGAGGATAAAGAAGTTAGTTTTGTCTTATTTCAAGTGAACTTTGACATTTGCACTAAAACTAGACCAGAAATACTTGGTAAGATTTTGTTTTTGCAGTGTATTAACTCACCTCAAAGGTTTCCACATTTTTTTAAAGTTACACAAACTTCACTGCAGGGTTCGTATCGGTGCTTGAAACCCTTGAAAGTGTTTGAATTCCAATTAAATGTTTTCAAGGTTTGGGAAGTGCTTGATTTCTGCATAAAGTCCTTGAAAGTGCTTGACTTCCCGCCTAAATTTGGAAAGCGTTATTCACAGTTGAAACTAAATATTTTCATACACCTAATATAAACATTCATACAATTTCTTTTCACTGTCTGAAGTTAAATCAGACTAAACTTTTCTTCTTTTAGGTCAGTTAGAATTACCAAAATTATTTCCACGTGCTAAACGCCATTGAGATGTTTTTGTTACCTTCTTTGCATATTTAGTCAATTTATTTGATTCTGAAGGTTATTTACATTTCAGTTTGTTTGGATTGTTTCAGAGTAATGAATATTTATTATTCCTAATGGCTCAATGACGTATTGATCTTAAAATAAAGGTTGGGTTTATATTTTATATGTAAAACAAAGTAATTGAAATTGGGGGATGTTTTTTATTTAGTGTTTTGTTTTTATCTCCAAAGTGCGGTGCTGGAAAAATGTTAAAACTTGCCTTGAAAATGCTTGAAAAGTGTTGGTAAAAGTGTACAAACTCTGGATTTTATGTGATAGACATAAAAGGAGATAAGTGATTTTCTAAATGTTTTTTTACAAAAGAAAATCTGAAGAGCAGGTTGTGCTTTTAAGTTCAGCTGCCAATACTTTGGAGAAGCACTTTTTGGTGTGAATACAGCTGGTTTGTCTCCAGCAGCTAAAACTCAGAAAAAATCTCATTACCTTTGTGGATGTAATGTGGCAAAATGTGAAAAAGTTTATTAAGAAGAATACTGTGCAAGGCTGTGCGACTCATGGCTCATTCAGCTTGACAATGTCAGACAGAATGAGATTTCTGGATTTTAATTAGAAGTGTGAATAATGAACTGGCATCAGTCATGGTCAGATCCATCTATTTTAGTAATGGAACCTGCTTTATGGGTTCTCAGCACAAAATCCACCATATTTACTGAAAAAGAAATGAAGCATAAAACATGTCACTTTAATTTTTGTTGGTAAGCCCAAAAGTAATCAAGTTGATTTAAATCTAAAACTGCTATTTTCATTCAAAATAGCAGAAAATGCTGTCTATTGCAGGCCAAAAAGTATTAATAATGTTCTCAGCAATCACTGGAAAAAATCTTTGCAAATACTTTTTATACACTGCAAAACACAAAATTTCTCCAAATAATTTGGGTCTAGTCTCTAGTGCACTTGAAATCAGACCAAACTAACTTGAAACTAACTTTTTAGCAAGTTAGTTTGTTGTGAGTAAATAATTCCTAATTAAGGATGAAAAAGTACTAGTTCTATTGTCAGATTATTTCACTTATAACAAAACATTTTTGACATGTTATAAGTTAATTTATCTGTCATTGGAACTAGTATAACTGGTAAGATTTGGTGTTTTTGCAGTGTAATTGATTTTTGCTCGTTTCCACTGGTATTTTGAAGATGTATGCATCGTTTGGTGATATTAGACTGATATGTCTAATAAAAAAAAAAAACCTCAGACATATTTCTGGTTAATTTAAAAAAATAAATACTCAAGTAAATGTAACTAGTTACTACCAAACCCTGGTTTGGTAGTAACTAGTTAAAAAAATGGTGGAAGTTTGTAGATTTGAATTACAGTTGGTTGGATGTTTGGATGAAGGGTTGGATGGAATGTTGGTTGGATGGTTGGATGAAGGGTTGGATGGAGTGTTGGAGCTCATTTTGATTTCTTACGCTGTTAATTGATTTGTTGCTAATTACGACAGCCCATAGATTCCCACCCTCCAGTGCAGCTGAATGGTTTCTCCTTCTTCTGTTCTCACAGGAAAGAGGAACTCGATTCTGCAGCATAAAGTCCAGCATCACCAAAGCTCCGGCACATTAAACCTCCACGAAACAGAAATCATCCAAAGAATCGTCCAGCACGACCGGGACATGGCCCAATGCACGCAGCTGATCCAAAGCAGCACTGCGCAGAGTTTGAACCCCCCCGTCGCTCCGCCGTCCCCCACCCCTCTCATCTGGACGCCGCTGGTCCAGGCGCCTCTGCAGGCTGCCGCTGCCACCACGCCGCTGGCTCTAGCCTTGGCCCATCACTCCCAGCTGCCTCCCATCCTCTTCCAAAGTCCTCTGGTTCCTGGTTCCTCCATGAAGGACCATTCCAGGAGGGTCCACATGGGAGGGACCGCCTCCAGCAGCTTTGGTTCAGTTCCTGGCTCCCCGGTTAGCTCTGCTAAACCCATATCTGTGGTTGAGGCGCCAACGTTGGGGATCTCTTTGGCGCAGCATCACTCCACCGCGGTTTTATCGCCCACGGTGATGTCGCAGCCCGTCTTTACGAGCAGCCTGCAGCCCGCGCCGCAGCCTCTTTACCAGCCTCCTCACTGCGCCCCTGTCTTCCCCTCCTACACCTGCTCCGCTCAGCTCCACCCTCAGCCGTTCCTCGGTGCTCTGGCCGCTCCGCCTCAGGCTCTGGGTTTTCTACAGAAAGGGGCGCCGGGGAAGATTTCGGGAAGATTTCCATCCCCGGCCATCAGCCCTCTGATCTGCAGCTCGGTGAACCCCATCCTGAGCCAGCTGCAGCAGCCATACCACCCCTCCAGCCTCAACAGAGCGACCAGCACGTCCAGTAACGTCAACCTCCCACATTTCCCCATCTTAACCAGCAGGCAGCCCCCGGCGGGGATCAATCTGCCACCATCTGCAGCCGGCAGAAGCGGGGTGGCCGCCTCTCTGGCGCAGCACACCCTGGCGGGACTGCAGTCGGTTTTCCTCCCGCAGGTTCTCCCTGAGCACTCGGCCCTCGCCTCCCTGGCGCAGTACGGCTCTGCAGAGGCCTCGCCGTGCTACACGCCGCCTCTCCGCAGCCCCGCCACACAGAGACGGACGGTTCACCACACCGAGCCGCCCGGTGCCACCAGCTTTCAGAGCTCCGCTCTGAGAGAGACAGCAGAGTCCTCGGCGGATCTCTTTACCCAGGAAATAAAGACAATCTCAGGCTCTCACAGCTATTTACACCAGGAAAGGCCTTCGGTGGTGAGCGGCTCCTCAGAGGGGGCGGCGGGGGGCTTCCCTTCCCCCATGGCGGTCAACAAACCCTACACCGCCATCCCGGGTCAGGGTGCTCCTGTCGGTCGGACACAATCAGGGCCTGAGCCTTGGAACCGGTCCGCCGGCGATCAGTCTCCCGCTAAAGTGTTAGACAGTGAACAGAAACAATCCAAGCTTCCCTCCAACTTGTGAGTGTCAGACACACCCTCCTCAACCTGCTGAGCTGCAGAGGAAACCCGTCCATGTTGGCATTTTAAAGGGGATCTATTATGCAAAGTTCACATTTGGCATGTTTTTATGCTTCCATTTGGGTCTCTACTGCTTATAAAAACATCCCAAGTGCTTTAAAACAACCCACTCAGATATTTTTTGGCAATAAGTTCATGTTTTTTGGAAAACGAGCCGTTTCAAAACCCTTCTGAATGTAACGTGACAAATCAGCCTGTTACCTAGCAACCCCAGCGGAATTCAGCCCGTCACCTAGCAACCAAGTGGAGCTCCAGCACGTTTGGTCAGCTGGTTTCACTGCTGTAGAATGGCTACTGGAAATGACAAGTGTTTTGTTGTTAGCTTACCATCCAGAAACCACTTGCTGCATCCTTGTTGCTTGTGCAGGAGGCTCTACTTCTGCTTTTCAAAGATGTACGGTTGTATAATTGCGCATCTGTTTGCAGCCATTTTCACGTAAATGTGTAAACGTTGAGTTGGGGGGCGTGGCCAGCAGCAGGTTATTTGGATTTAAAGTGACAGGCCCTAAATCAGCTCATTCTACAACACTAAAATCTCGTCTTCTAAGATGTAAAGAACGTATCGTAACCTGTTGAAGGAAGCATAATAGGTCACCTTTAAATGTTAAATTCAGTGCTGGGGGGGTGTGTGTTGTTTTAGTCAGATGAGAGAAACATATTTTTTCTACTCAACATTTTCATTATGATGATAAAACCCAAAAGTATTAATGGGGTATATATTTAAGACCTGATAAGAAATATCACTTCTTATATATACTATATTATATTCTAACCTTCCTCTGTGATTTGTTATTATTTATTTGAAACCTTTTTTTTTTCTTTTTCTGGTTCCCTTTTTAGCTTCACCTCTTGAGCTGAAAAGAATTACCCACAGCTGTATATTCAGTTTATGATTGAAACCAAAAATGGCTTCCCTCTTGTTAGCATCCTTTCCGGAGAAATGCTGCGCACAGACAGTCTGTGCACTTCGCTCGTTTCAGAGATCACTGCAGCGCGAAGGGTTTGGCGGCGACGTGTCTTCCAAGATAGAACGCTTTCTCAGCAATACTGCACACCCGAATGGGTCGCACTGATCAGACTGCATTTAAAAAAAAAAAACAAGGCAATGAATGTAACAATGTCAGTCTGAGGGGAAGGGAGGATTCGGGATTTGAATGTGTGGATGAACATGAACAGACAAAACAAAAACCTGAGTTGAGGTTTGTGTGCCATGAGCATAGTATGCAATAATCCGTGTTTTTATTTTAATGGGCTTATAAAGGTACTGTGAATTAAAGCACTTGTGTCAAATCAGTTAGATTACTGGTAAATCAAATCAATTAATTAGAATATATCAAACAGTGACTCAGTTCAAAAAGAGAAACTTATGTTGATTGATAACATAGAGTGAAGCATTTGAACCCTTTGAGTTCATTTTGATTATGGCGTACAGTTCAGCTTCGATTTGGAGCAAAAGGGTTACCATGATATTTTGGTAATTATTGGCACATTTCTAATAAATTTCCAGCTTTTTGTAGACTTTAGGACTCCCACTGCAAAAACACAAAATCTTACCAAGGACTTTTGTTCTAGTTTCCAGTGCAAATATGTTAGTAAATTTAAATTAAAATAAATAACTTTTCAGCAAGATATACGAGCTTGTTGTAAGTCAATAATTCCTTACTACTGATTTAAAAGTTCTAGTTCCACTGGCATATTATTTCACTTATGTTTTTCTTATCTTATAAATTAAATAATCTGTACCTGGAGCTAGAACTTTTTAATCAATATTAAGGGATTATTGAATTAAATTAAGCTTGCATAGCTTGCTGAAAAGTTATTTGTTTTTTGTTTTTGTTTTTTTAGCTTAAGTGTACTAAGATATTTGTACTAGAAACTAGAACAAAAATACTTGGTGAGATTTTGTGTTTTTACATTAATTATTCCTATTGATGCAAAACCAAGTGAAGCGATTGAATCACTAAGCAGCACAAAATAACTGAATTTATAAATATTTTTAAAGTAATTGATATTTACTGAACTAAAATTGGGAGGAAAAACAGTAAAAGCAACAATCCTAGCATTAGTTTTGTTTTTTAAAGAGTTTTTTCACAATAATGTTTAGTTTATTCTGATGATAAATCAAATATTTGTAATATCCAAAAATAGTAAAATAATTACCCATTCTTACGACTGAGGTTGTTGTCCAATTAAGTTAATACAAAGTATTTGTATTTATTTTAGTTCCATGAACACAGTTTGAATAGACGTAGGCTATGTTCACACTGCAGCCTGAAGTGACCCAGTTTTTACCTTAATATCTGACCTTTTCATGCAGTCTGAACGAAGCGGGTCGGATTTTTTTCGATTGCGACTCAGGCCACTTGGGTATCCGATACGTATCCGATTCAAATGTGGCCTGAACATCCAGGTCGCGTTCATCCGGCCTGAACGTCATTGATACTCGACAAACGTCACTATTCTGCGCCCTGATACGCGCAAGTGGGAAGAAAAACAACAACCATGGCGGACGATAACGGATATCAAGTTGTTAATGTGCTGGCTCCGGTTGGATAACAACTTCAAATGGGTAAGCTATGCTCCACCGTTAGCATCCACGTTTACTTCCGCAAACACTGAGCACTTCTTCTTCGTCGAATTCTTTTTTGTGGCGGTTGGCAAAACACTGAGGACGCTCTCTCTGTGACGTTATTGCTCCCTCTACTGCGCATGCGGGACACTTTCAGGTCCATTTCAGATCTCACCGGAGATCACTTACAAGTGGGACATATTTGGAAATGTGAACGACCACGTCAAAACGGTCCGATTTGACAAAGAATCGGGATTGGGTCACTTCAGGCTGTAGTGTGAACGTAGCCTGGGTTTACCACTCTGCATGTGTTTCTTCCATGATCCCTCAAACCGGAATCACAAGCACAGATACAGGATAGTTAAAAAGTTTAGTTTCTTTGGCGATGACCTTTAACCTGCTTGTGAGACTGTATTTCTTTGGTCTAATGTAATTTTCTAATATGTTTCTTTAGCTGTAAGCCATAATCATCAAACTTCACAGAAACAACTGCAATGAATGCGTCATTGTCTGTGTCATGAATCTATATAAAACATTATTTAATATTATATAAATATAAAATCAGTGAAAACCACTTTTTGATGATATTCTAATTTATTGATCTCCACCTCTGTGATTTTGGCTTTTGAGTCGTTACAAAAAGGGAACTGATTAAAAACTAAAAGCAGTCGAGGATAATCAAACATCTTGAAACCAGCAACGCACTGAGAATGATGTGAATGTTTCTTGCACCAGTCAAAGGGCTACCAGCAGTCACCGGGGCGCGTGATCAACACCGAAACCCTGACGGGTCATATTGCTGCATATTTACCTCTTTCATTGTTTAACGTTCGATTGTAAAATCTGACATCTGCTGCTTTGTGACGCTATGCTGAATCCAAAAGACTGCTTTATGACAACAGTGGCATCCTTTTAGTAGTTAATGTGTTTAGCTGATTTGTTTTTCCATCCACCTCCCATCAGTGGGGTTTCACTTTATTTTAAATACATCCATGTTGAGGAGTACAGTTATCGATCTGTTTATTAGTCTATTTCTCATTTTTGTTGCCTTTTTAATCACCAAAACTGATCATTTAATCTCCTGTATATTAGGCACATTTTATTTTAGCTACTGAATTTAATGCAATAAAAAACAGACAAATGGTCAAATGATCTTGCGCCGAGCTGTGGGTTTCTTTTTGAAGAGCAGAGTGACGAGGACCAGAGGAAAATCTGATGGAAACGATGGCAGGGAGGGGGAGTCTCAGACTTTAAGCCGGATTATAAATCCAGAACAGCGCGGGGTTGTTCGCTGCCAAAATTCAAAATAGCCTGGGTTATAATCTGCCAGATACTCAATACAAAGAAAATTATTTCCCATGTTCACAGAGTCAGAAGTGGTGGATTAGCAAATAAATCGGTATTTAATTTGGTGCTTCAGAGGTTAATTAGGATAAAATATTTTTACAACGAATATGTCTTCTAATAACTCACTTTGAAAACTTCTAACATTATTTTAGACTTCCTATGAAGAACTTTTATTTCTTATCCAAGTAGATTATTTGAAGATATAGTGGAACATTATTGCACATAATGTGAATAATTTAATCATTAATTAAAGTATAAGTCATCTACGAACTCCAGACTTTTCCTGAAGAGAAAGTTTTTATGTTTGGACATTGAGACACAAATCCAATGTTTCCTTGAAGCCCACAATAAAAAATATACTTGCATATCTTTAAACAGAACAACATAATTTATTAGTTTTATTATTTAAACTTCTGTTTTGTTTTAGTTCAACACCAATATTTATATTTAAATGATTGCCTCATAAATTTAAAGGGCAGTCCAAACATTGTTTGGGGACAAAAAAGCAAATATTTCTGACTGAATCCGCTTTCGTTTAAATCTCATTTTGGTGTTTGAGTTTTTATAAAAGAAAATCATTAAGTAGCTGCGTTTCCATTACTTTCACATTCTACTAACATTGAAAAACACAGTTTTGCAATTGCAATGTTTCCTTTAACTCAGAAACGCAGTTAAAAATGACACGAATAAGTTTATTCAGTCGGTCAATCGATCATCTTCCTACCACTTCCTGTTGTCTTCGTCGTCTTCGTCAGCGGTAACATCCATCTGCTGATCACCAGTCCTGATGTGTTTCATTTGCTGTTTTGTGAAATACATCCTACCACAAACACTTTTTATCAAAAATTGTAAGTCTTTTTCTAAATAGTGGTGTTTCCATTAAATACCTCTAATTAGCATAATTAAGTGGTCAATGGAAACGCAGACAGTGGATAGTTTTTATTTTTCATCCCATGTTTTGTCAGATTTTATAGACTTTCATAATTTTCTGCTTTTGGTTTCCGTACAAATATTTTTATGAGTTTATTGGCCAAATGATCTTCATTTCTCAAAGTGTTTGCGTTCAGTTCTTTAGCTTTGATCATTTTAGTTTAATTTCACCCAAACTTTACGTGAGTGGCGGCGAAATATGAGTAAAACAAACACATCTTATCCAACAGTTTCTTTTTATTTATCATGCCAATTAATTTTAAATATTTTATCAACTTAAAGTTCCACATATAACATGGGAGAGAACAAAACGGGATTTAGACAATAAACTGGACAAATTGGAGGAAGGAATCATGGCGTTAATGAGAATCTGCGCCTGGTTTGGACTCTGAGGTGGAAACTAGACCAAGATGGAGGGAAGGAAGGTCAAAGGTGAGGGAAGGGTTAATCCAGCTCACGGAACCAGCACCACCCTCATGGTGTTGGTGTAGCCAGAGCCGGGGCGCCAGCCGGTCACAACAATGGCCACGTCACCGGACTTGAAGAATTTACGGTATTTACCTGCAAAAAGAAAGAAAAAAAAAGGTGTGAATTAAAATTAAATAAAATTTTAAACAGAAGAAAATTGTTTCTCCGAACTTTGAAACAAACAGCCACAACATTTCCTGCTCACCAACTTCCAGGGCGAAGTTCACGCGCAGGTCGACGTCCTCTGCCCAGACGTCGTTGGCGGGCTTGGTGTAGAGCACCGGGTAGACGCTGCGGTACAGGTGGGCCTGGCGGGCCGTGGTCCCGCAGCGCGTCACGGCAATGATGGGGGCGCGGGGCCGGTACCTGGACAGCAGGTAGGCCGACCTGCAGGGAGCCAAACACGGAGGGAGAAACTAGCACCCTGAACACGCCGGTGATTCTGTTAAACTTCATCCTGGGAAAATGTTTCACCTTCCAGCAGGACAAACCTAAACATTCATCCAGAGCCATAATAGATGTTCAGACTAAAACCCAGTTGAAAATTTGCGGCCCGATATTTTCAATTGCTGAAGTTCGAACTGAACTTGAGAGATTTTTCAGGGAAAAACGGTCTGAATATTTTTAAAAGGGGAAAAGCTGTTAGTGACAGAACCTAAAGGACTTTCTACTAGAGATGCACCGATCCACTTGTTCCACTTCCGATATCTGAGGTTTCGTATCGACCGATCCGACAGAAATACAACTGAATTGATTTAAAACGTTTTTTCTTTAAAACACAGATATAAATGTGTTGAATTATTAACTTATTTGGTAACTCTGCACCAGTTCAGCACATTTAAATGCACCAAATATGTTACAACAAATCGACTAATTGTGCAATTAGGAGCAGAACAGCCAATGTAAAATAAATAATACAGAAAGTGAAACAAAAGGTTGACTACTGCGGTCAAACAGGTAAAAATAACAACAATGTTTCAGAAAGTGCAATAAGTAATTTTAAATATAATGTAAAATAAATAATAAAGCATAGAATTAGACTGAATAGATCAGTATCTGTGGATTGGTCACATTGGCACTAGACTTTTTAATATATCGGTACCGATACAGATGTTACTGTCGGATCGGTGCGTCTTTCTAACGTTGTTATTTTTAGATGTTTTACCTCTCCACCTTCCTCTGCTTCTTTTAAATTGTCTCGCTGCTTTTTTCTGCTGCAGAGTGAAAAACCGTTGAGCTCAAAAACATCCACGAAGCAACACTAAGTTCCTCCCCCACACTGAAGCAGCCATGAGGTCCATTGTTAAAACAGAAAGTTAGAGTATTTAAGCAGCTATAAGCATCCGGTTGGTCCAGCTGACGCGTCTTCTGTATCACATGCTGAGAGGAATGAACAGGGAGTTAAAATTAACCTGTAAAATGTCAGGGTTCACGTCTCAGAAGGTCACCAGCAGAAAGCAGATTGTGAAAGTTGGCACACTTCAGAGGAGCTGAAGGCCGGCGCTAGAAGGAAGCGGAGGCGTCGGGATGGAGAAGAATCATAACGCAGCAGTCCGAGCGCCTGCAGCGGCGGCGGCGGACCAAAGCGATGACTCAGAGAGGGAAGCGGCGCAGCGCGGCCGTACCTGCCCGTCTTGGTGAGCACAATGATGGCGCTGGCGCAGCACTTGAAGGAAGCCTCCACGGCGCCGATGGCGACGGACTCTGTGGGGTCGCGGGTCAGGTTAGTGGTGCGTCGCAGCTCCTCGAACGTCTGCCTGTGGAACATGGCGGCCTCGGCTTCGCGGGCGATCTGAGCGCAGGAAGCAGACATTTTATAAAAACAGTAAACCAGGCTGCAGCCGCACTGCCGGGTTCAGCTGGTCTGCATTCAAAGGACACAAAGATAAACCAACATTTCTTGCAGAAGAAGTCATAAATATAACGCGGGATGAAAACCATGAATGTCCCCAAAAGGCCAGCTGTGCAAAAATCTACACTGAAAAAAAAGAATGGAACTACAACTTAAAAAATGTAGCTAATTTATCACATGTTGCATTTATTTACGTTTGTTTAACATGACAACTTAATATATTTGCTTGAATAAACTTAATTTTATTACTTGTAACAAGTTAACTATATATTTGTTATTTGTTTATTCATTGCAGAGTCTTAAAAACAAGAAAACAAGCAATCAGTAGGACAGAGAAAACATGCATACAAGACCAAGAACAAAATAATGATACAACTTAAAGCACAGCACGTTCTAAGCCTGCCACATTTATACTGACATTAAATTATGCAAAGCTGGACAAACACATTACAGCTCCTGAATAAATAACTTAGGGAACCTGCGATCTGCTAATCTACGCTGTGATAATCCAGTGAAGTCGCTGTGCTCCGTGTTAGCGCTGCTGCTGGCGGTCAGCGTGTGTGAGCGGGTCTCACCAGGTGCTGGGTGCGCACCGCCTCCAGAGGGTAGTCTCCCTTGGCGGTCTCTCCGCTCAGCATGATGCAGTCGCTGCCGTCCAGCACGGCGTTGGCCACGTCGGTGGCCTCGGCGCGAGTCGGGCGCGGCTTCTTGGTCATGCTCTCCAGCATCTTAACCGGAACCAAAACCAGCTTTGGGTCATTTCGTGTCTGACTTCACAAGCTGCCACACTTTAAAAAAGTAACTGTAGAATTTAGAGTAAATTACTGGCAGCAGGGCAGCCAGATACTATAACCTTTACAGTAACCTCAGTGTAATTTTATTACATTTTTACTGTGAATTTATTAGTTTTACAGCATTTTTATTACATTTGAACAGTAATTGTACTACATGGTACTGAGAAGCAGACCTGTGTGGCACAGATGATGGGTTTGCCGACCCGGTTGCATCGGCCCGTCATCATCTTCTGGGCTATGAACACCTTCTCTGTTGGGATCTCGATGCCTAGGTCGCCGCGGGCAACCATGATGCCGTCGCTGGCCTCCAGGATCTCATCAAACCTGACAGAAACGATGAGAAAAACCATCAGTAAATCCGGAAGCCGGCGCTGCGAAGCAGCTCCAGCAGGACGGACAAAGAGCCGCCCACCGGCACACGCCCTCGTGGTTCTCCAGCTTGCTGATGATTTTGATGTCCTTGCCCTTCTCGCCCAGAACCTTCCTCACGGCGTGAACGTCGGCCGCCTTGCGGATGAAAGAGGCGAAGACCATGTCGATGTTCTGCTCCAGGCCGAACTGCAGGTCCTGGATGTCCTTCTCGGACAGAGCCGGCAGGTCGACGGCGGCGCCCGGCAGGTTGACGCCCTTCTTGCTGCCCAGCGTGCCGCCGTTCTCAATCTCACACATCAGGTAGTCGTTTCCTGTAGATCACACCCAACACAAAGACAGGGATGCAAAGGGATAAAAACAGCGACTCCACGTGTTTTATAACACTGTCGATTCTCAGAGAAAACTTCCCACATTTTGTTATAATGCAAACACAAAGTTCCAGAGGTGGATGGGCCTCTAACAACAAGGAATATTGCTGGACGATAAATTGTGCCAGAAGTTATTCCAATAAATAATAATTTTGTTTTGAGTAGGGGTGCGCCGATTTATCGGTGCCGATTTCCTTAATTTTGGGAGATCGGAGATCGGACGATTTTTACATATGACGCCGATCTTAACCACCGATTTTATCTATCTCGGCAAATGTGTAAGAATCGACCGCTGTCCTCTTTACTCTCCGGTGAGAAAGGTTTGACCGACAGACCGGCTCACCAAGTTATGTCTGCCCAATTAACAATAGTTACCCCACTGTTGCCATATTGAGCAACATTTCAGGCGTGCATGAGTGAAAAAGTTGGTATCGGCCAAAATCGGAATCAGCAGGTTAAGCTATTTTAAAGATCGGTAATCGGCAATCGGCCAGAAAACTGCAATCGGTGCACCCCCAGTGTTGAGACCATTTTCAAGTAATGTAATGCTAACAGCATAATAATACAAAACACATTCTAAAAGATCAATAAACTTTCCATTCTAGTGAACGTTTAACACAGGAACAGGAAGATATTTTAAATATTCAAAATAAATCAACGCAAATAACAGAAAAAAAAAACCAAAATGAATAACAAAGTCTGTAAACAAAACTGTCCTTCAAAAAAAGTTGAGACCAAAACACCAGACTGAAAACTTTTGTCATCCAGTTATTGGTAGAAGGAAAAAAAAAAACAATAAAATATGCAAATAGAAATTGTTGAGCTTGCTTTAATTTATTATGTAATTAACTGAGTTATCGTTTATTGAGACAGGCCAGCTGGTGGAGAAAGTACTCAACCTCTGTAAGTAAATGTACAAATAAACACAAAGATGTACTCTAGTGATTTTTATGCGTTTCTTTTACTTCAGTGAAAGTATTTTCTTTTAAAAAATACTTAAAGTGTAGCGAGTAAGTACTTGTTGAGTGTATTTGCTATTACAATGATCTAGAATATCTGTAAGTGTGACGACTGTATATTTATTTTCTTTAATGTGTCAATAATGTTGCAGCATTTTAATGAACAATGCTGAATGTTTTTATTGTGTTTACTCTGTGACAGTTTACAACACAAAGGAATGATTTTACCTCTGGAAGTTTTTACTGAACAAAAAGCAAAACAAGCACTGCAAAAACACAAAATCTTCCCAAGTATTTTACAAAGTTTTGATTTAGTTTTTAGTGAAAATGTCTTGGAATATGAGAAAACTAACATAAGTAACTTTTCAGCAAGAAATAGGAGCTTTTTTTAAGTCAATAATTCTTTAATATTGATGGAAAAGTTCCATAGGCAGATTATTTCACTTATAAAATGGGGAAAATGTCTTATGAGTGAAATAATCTGCCAGTGGAACCAGTACTTTTCCATCAGTTTTAAGGAATTAGTAACTTAAAACAAGCTCCTATTTCTTGCTGAAAAGTTACTGGTTTTGTTAAGATATTTGCACTATAATCTAGATAAAAAAATACTTGGGAAATTTTTGTTTTTTTGCAGTGAACGTGTTATTTTAACTGCAGTAAACACAGTGATATTTTAATTTGCTGCCGCTAACGGTGGATCTCCTGTTTTCTCTAAGGGTTTATTTGTGAACGTCTAAAATACTGTGAAGTTTGTGTTTGCAACGTGGTAAAATGTGAAGAAGTTTGGGGGTAAAGTTACTTTTGCAGAATATTCTAGATGAACAAAAAGCAGCTGTTTGTTTCCGCTCTTACCGACTTCTTTAACTTTGAGTGAAATCAGACCGTCGTCTATGTAGACGTGGCTGCCGATCTGCACCACCTTGATGATGTTTTTGTAGTCGAGCCACAGAGTTTTCTCATCGCAGTTGTCCTTGTGCTGATCGTTTGTCGTGACCTTGATGGTTTCGCCCTTTTTGAGCTCCACCTCAGCAGTGCCGCTCTGATAAAAACATAGAGCCATTGCAGTCATTAGTCCTCCATAAATCAAACACTTGCCTCGTGTAATTTGGCAGGAACTCACGCCCTTGATGAGACCGGTCCTGATTTCTGGTCCCTTGGTGTCCAGAGCGATGGCCACCGGCCTGTATTCGATAGATCCGGGCCCAAAGCTCTCGGTCGCCTCGCGGATATTCTTGATTGTCTCTGCATGGTACTGAGAAACAAAAAGATGTCACGATAATCCTTCAAATCTCTGTAGCTCTACTCTGCAAAAACACAAAATCTTAACAAGCATTTTAGTTTCTAGGGTCTTTGCCGGCTTGAAATACGACAAAACTAACTTAAAAATAACTTTTCGGCAAGAAATATGAGCTTATTTTAGCCAATAATTCCACTTACTTTCACTTATGACAAGACATTTTTTTCCACGTTATAAGTAAAATAATCTGCCAGTGGAACTAGAACTTTTTAATCAATTTTAAGAAAATATTGACTTAAAACAAGCTAATATTTTTGTTAAAAAGTTAGTTGTATCTTAGTTATGTTACTTTTTTTTTCAGGTAAACTAAGATATTTGCAATAGAAACTACACCAAAAATACTTGGTAAGACGTTGTGTTGTTGCAGTGTGCAATGGGTGGATTTAAATTTAAAGGGGCAGTATTCTGTATTTCCCAGCCACCTTGGTGTCATTTTATAACACAGTCAAGTAACTATGTTAAATTCAGTTGTTATAAAAATGCTGTATATCAAATATGACTTAATAACAAATTTGACTTTGTAATTTAAAATTGGGCCTCTGTCTCTTTAACAAACTTAAAGTCACCACCTCCTCTATTGACCCTTTAACAACGTTTTTACTAGCGTTGCTCTGAAAAGTAGCTGCTACGATTAGCCCAGCTGATGCGCAGTTCAACCAGGTGTTTGCTAATTGCTGCTGGCTAGTGTGAAGGAGCTGACTTGTGGAGTTGGAAACTTGGAAGCTGCAGCTCTGAGGAGGAGCTGCGTCTCGAAGCTAGGTCCACCTAGGCGTTTTGAACAGCTGAATGGTTGCCATGGAGATTAAAGGATTCCTCAAACATGCATGAAATAATCAAAACAACCCTCCATTGAATAACATTGTAACATGATGTAAAGCTAAAAAACAGCCTTTAACAAACTGAGTTTTATTTCTGCAGACAAAAACTCATCTGGAATCGTATCCCGTTCCCAAAGCGTAAACTGGAGCGACAGGTGGTCACATTGTCAGGCTAACTAAAAACGGAGTTAGCAGAGCAGCAGCGTATTTTTAGCGCAGGACCTCCAGCCTGGCTGTGCTTTAAATACGCACTTTGGGCTGCTGAGCTGCATCACTTCAACTCCTGCTGTACAACTGGAAAAAATGGCAACAAACAAATTAAAGTATCACAAGCAAAAATCTCCTAGAGGAGAAAGAGTGAGCGCAGCCTGCTGCTCCTTCTCTGCATGCCCTCGACTCCCACTGTTGCTGTGAGCCGCTTTCCTATTTATAGCTGCGCTGACAACTGCCACACCGACCAGACAGAGGTCACATCTATTTCCCTCTCCCCTCAAAACAAATCATTTGGTTGTCATTTTCCAAAGGCATTATTATTCACTAAACTGAAGATTGGGTTTATATGTACTTTAATTTAACTCATCAGGTCTGACCTGTGTCACTGAAAGGGCTGCAGTTAACTTTTAAAGCTGCAAGTCATGACTCTGGACGTCCGCTCAGGTGACAGTCAGCGGGGTCGTGACTTTTAAAGGTAAAGTGTCAGGGAGTTAAGGTCAGCGGCCGACCGACCAAAGAGTTTTTATCCTAAGATACAGGCGGCGTGCTGCAGGGTCAACGACGAGCGCTCAGATCATGTAACCGACGGTTAGCAGGCGGCAGGACAAATGCCAGCCTGATTCAGTGAGACGCACGCATGGAGCTCCAGTCTGCTGTTTTATCAGTGGTTAGCTTTAAGATCTGATGGTAAAGCAATATTGACATGTGTCTAGGGCTGTCACAAGCAGCAATAAATCAATTAATCACATAATTTAAATTTGCATGATTTATTGTCTTTCTCTTTATTCTCTTTCTACCAAAAACTGGATGACGAAATTCTTCAGTCTGGTGTTTTGGTCTCAACTAACCCAATTTTTGAAGGACAATGTTGTTTGCAGAGACTTTATTATTAACTTTATTTGTTGTTTCTGTTGTTTTGTTTATTTATTTTTGGATATTTAAAATGTCCAGTGTTAAATGTTCATCAGACTTTAAAGTTTGTTGATGTTTGAGAATCTGTTCTTGCATTATTATGCCATTATTACCATTATATCACTTAAACAAGTTATCGCAATAACTTGTGGGACGACTTATCGTCCAGTAATGCTTCAGGCGACAGGCCTGCGTGCGTCTCGCTGCTTCTTTACTCACTTCATGTGTGCCATGAGAGAAGTTCATTCTTGCAACGTTCATCCCAGCTTTGATCATTTCTTTGGCCATGTCCACGGATCTGGAGGCAGGTCCTACGTAACAAAGCAGGCTTGTTAACATGCTGTAATGAACAGAGGATCTGCCGCTGCGGTGATTTGTCTGACCGATCGTGCAGATGATGCCAGTGTTGCGAGACACGGCCGGCTCGGAGTTGATGTCCAGCAGGCACATGTGCTCGATTAAAGTGTCGGCCAAGGCGGCGGGGAGCTGCTGGGTCTGCATGATGGTAGGGGCAGTGTCCTTCGACTTGGACATGTTGGGATTGGAGTTTGCAGGGATCGTCCTGACGACACAAAGGAAGGAGCGACGTGACCAACATGTTTTCGTAATTTTTGTAAGTTGTTGAAATTTTGTGTTTAATTGAATCTTGTTTGTGTCTTAAGAAATACCTTTATGTCTTTTTAGGAATGTTTGTAAAGTAATGTCTGACGTGAGATCCTTAAGCTGATGTGTGTGATTTTGATCAAATGTAATGTCTGTTCAATTGCTGACTGTGTTTTCTTTATAATGTTGTAAGATGTTGTTTTTATTATGTAAAGCTGCTGAAATAAACTTGATTAGTCTAATAAAACCTGATGTCTATTTATTATTTTTGATTTTCGTTGCTGTAGGTTAGAGCTCGGTGTTCAGCTTTTGAGCAGGTGCCTGCATGACCTCTGCAATTAAAAACAAGGCATGCAAACAACCAGAAACAATAGAGGAAACATGAAAAACCTGTCTCTAAAAATTAGCTTTCTCTTATTATAGATAACTTTTAGTTCTTATTTAAAGCACCAGGTTAACAGAAGCTCAGAAAATAGCTTCTGTAAAAGCCCCTGATTTCCTGTCTCTCGGTGATATCTAAGACAAAACAGGACCAAGGGAGAAACATAAACAGCTTTTATGCTGCTAAGGTTCAATAATGACTGAAAATCCTCCGCTGAGTTAAGCTGTCATGCTAAACGGCTGACATATTCCTGTCATCAGCATTTTCTCTCTTGGAAATTATCATGTAAATTTAATCTACCATGAAACATATCTAATGAAATAAACTGCATCTGGTCACGTTAAATATCTATTTATCACAGTAACTGATGTGTGGCGTCAACAGGTTTGCTAAAGGTCACTACTAAAAATATATGAGCCTATAAGAGTTAAAAAGCCAGACGGATAACACAGTTTACAGAGCAGCAGGTGAAACTCGCAGGTATTTTTAAAGAATAATGATTTTTATTACTTAACTAATAAAGACGCAAACTAAGATGTTATGTCAACATTTGTAAAATGAAAACAAGTGAAAAAAGGTGCAAAGAAAAAATGTAAAAACTACCATAAATGAACACAAAACAGTACATTGCCGTGCTGTTTAGTATGTTTTAAGGCACCCCAATTTCGCTTACCTACTGGGTGAACTTTGCAGGGGACCAAGGCGCCACCCTCCCTGCCAGAAGCGCCTGCGTTTTATTCCAGCAGGGACTACTTTCTTGTGCGCATTAAGCAGCTTCTGCCACCGGACACCCCGGGCGAGACGGTTGGGGACCAGATAGCTGCACAGATCATCTAAGGTGGACGAACTTGACGCATGACGTTTGGTGCACTGTATTTTACGTTGTTTTATTTAAGAAAGCCTTAAAGTTAACCAAATATTGAGGTGCAATTCCTCTTCGCGGCCCTTTCAGAACGTTATACTTGTGCAGAAACATTTCTTAAAGTCGTGAAATCTTCAACCTGATTGTGTGTAATATCAATCTTAAAACAAAGATGTTTATTATTATTATTTTTTTTCCTGTCCTGGTGCCTTCTTTTTCTTCCATGAAATAGACTAAAACTGACTAAATTAGCCCTCCGACCTCTAAACTTATCTTGTCAACATTTAAAATAAAACAAACAAAACGTTAAAAAGCTCTTCCAGATGCTATACAGCTAAGAAAATGTAAATACGAAAGATAGAAAGAAAGGAACAATCTTTGTTTAATAAAAAAAACACGATTGTGTAACACGTGAGACATCCAATAAAATGCTAGCTTTTCTTAAACGTCTTTAATATACATGTTTTTGTAACTGAAATGCGACAGAAGGAAAAATTATCTCGCAAGATTAACGCTGAACTCTAAACGTTTTTTGTAACTGAAATATAACAGAAATATGCTTTACTAGCCGCTAAGCTAAAAAAAAAACAACCATAAAAGAAAAAAAGAACATGTACACTGCTCTACATTTTATCAACAAAGGAGAAAACAACAACAACACATGTCTAAATGTCTTCCCAACACACAAATACTTACATAACAGGGCGTTTTCCAGGGTACGCAGTAAATAACATTGAGAAAGTTAATTAGCCAAAATTCCTGTAAGGTCACCGGAAAAAAATTACTTCAAAGATTGTTTGATACGAAGAGCGCTCACTCGCTCATGTTTCTGCAAACACAATGAGACGTAAGTCGTTTCTAACACGGATGTCACACTCTGATCACATTTCAAAACATTTGGAAATCTAAAAATGGATTTAGTTTTACAATTTTGAACTTATTAAGGTAATTTATTTTCACTTCAAACACTTTTACAGTATTTGACAGAATAGCATCACAGGAATATAAGCTCCCATAAAATATCCTTATTTGATTGGGTCTTGCTAATTGCTTTGTAGAAATATGGGAAACGTTTTCCCTGTGTTAAGATTTTCTCTTTCTTAAATATGACTGAGTCTTAGGGTCATTGTAGGTAGAAGGAAAAAATAGGAATACATTTCCGACAAAAATCTAATAAATTTTGACATTAATCTTAGAATTTTTCTAGAAAAATACTCAGAAATTTATGAGATCCAAAATTTTTAAATTGGCTAGGAAAATTCTGAAGTTTTTAGATTAATCTCAGAAATTTTCTAAAAAACAGATTCAGAAATTTCTCCACTCCAAAAGGCAAAAAAAATTGGTAAACACAGAAATTTTGAGATTAATTTCAGAGAGAGAATTACTTGGACAATTCTTAGCTTTAAAAGTAAAAAAAAAATGCTAAAAAGATTAAGACATTTTGAGTTTAATCTCAGAAATTTTGTAGAAAAAAAGTACATTTTCCAAAGTTGAAAATTTTCGACTTTTGGAAATTTTTCTGAATTTCAAAAGCTTAAACTTCCAACATTTGAAACTCAGAAAATTCTGAGATTTTTCTCGCAAATTTACATCTTTTTGAACTCAAAAACTTCCATGTATTTCTTCTAGAAAATTTCTGAGATTAATCTAAAGATTTCTGAATTTTTTGGCAGAAATGTACTCCTCCTATTTATCTGTCTGAACATTGAATATTATAACATGGTTTTAACTACAAATCTTTGGTAATTATTGAGTCAGTAGGTAATATTTTTATTAAATTGGGATAAGGGGATTAAATAGGAGCACTGCAAAAACACAAAATTTTGTGTTTTGCAAGTAATTTTGGTATAGTTTATAGAGAAAATATCTTAAACTCTAACTAACTTAAACGTAACTTTTCAGCAAGAAGTAAATGTTTGAAGTAAATAATTTCTTAATATAGAAAAAGTACAACTTCTATTGGCAGATTAATTAACTTATGGAAAAAATGTCTTGCTACAAGTGAAAAAATCTGCCAATAGAACTAACACGTTTTCATCAATATTAAGGAATTATTTGCTTAAAACAAGCTCAGATTTCTTGCTGAAAAGTTAGTTTTGTCTTGTTTCAAATGTACTAAGATGTTTGCATTAAAAACTAGACCAAAAAAAATACTTGGCAAGACTTTGTGTTTTTGCAGTGTGATCACTTCTTCTTAGTCCTTTTCAAAAATAAAAGTAGTGGTAAGCAAATTATTTTTGCTCTTTGTTTTGTATGCACATATTTTTTTCTTTGTCTTACTTGTTTTCTTGTTTTTTTATTATTATTATTTATTTGAAATAAATAAATACAGATACAAAAAAATCTACGATGGCCATGACACACCGTCATACTTAAAAGCATAATTATTATCTTTAGTTTAAAATATATAAACAAACAACAAAACAGTGTGTTCAGTAGTTTTTATGTCTGTCTTCTCTCAGAAGTCTCTTTTGTTTTGTGTTTTTTAGATCAGCAGGGTTCCTCTTCTTGCTGCCATGCATGGCGTTCTTCAGGGACCTGATGGAGTTATTACCCTGTCGGGAAGCAGACAGGCGATGACTCAAGTTCATGTAACCTTATTATCAACCAACTCGGTGGACACGACACCAACACCCAGATTTCTGGTTCGGCTCAGGCAGAAATTTCACCCAAAATAGAGGGTGGATGTGCACCTCTGTCTGGTCACGATAAATCATCTCACACAGATCTGAGCGACCACTAGTTCCAAGACACATATCTAACATACCGTAGCTCACATAAAATCAAATCCTCCCCAAGGGCGTTGTCAGCATATACCTACAGATTCCTGTCTGGTAACGAATATGGTCAAGATGTGCTGTCTCATTACTATCTGGAAATGCAGCCAATGCAAGGGGAAGGGAGTTCGCCTTTTCTTTTTCACCAAATCCAGAACATGCACTTCAAAAACACTAAATTTGATTAAGTATTTTTGATCTAGTTTCTAGTGCAAATATTGGAATGTATTTGAAACAAGTAACTTTTCAGCAAGATCTAAGAACTTGTTTTAAGTCAATAATTCCTTAGTATTGATGAAAAAGTACTACTTCCACTTATAACATGGGAAAATGGCTTTTTATAACTGAAATTAATACTTTTTAAAATCATTGTTAAGGCATTATTTACTTAAAACAAGCTCTTATATTTTCCTGAAAAGTTACTTGTAAGTTAATTTTGTCTTATTTCAAGTATAGGATATTTGCACTAAAGACTAGACCAAATTTACTTGCTAAAACGTTTGTGTTTTTGCAGTGTGGATGATTTTAATGCTGAAAACAAACAAACATGATAAATACTTGTTTTAATTCCCAGATTGAAGAAAAACCTCACTGTTTTTTCATATAATTTGAAAGAGCAAGCCTAAATTTGCTGAGTTTTTGCACAAATGGCCAAAGGTTCAAAACCTAACACTGTGGATTTAACTTTAAATTAAAACTCTCACATTCCTCAAAGCAACAAATAAACCTGTAAATTGGCCAATATTTTGCAGCATGTAAGGACTTTCATTTTTTAGGAAGGAGAAAACTGATTACAAACTGTTACCCAATACAGAAAAGGATACATTTACACACAGCAAATCCAAAAGAAGCCACTGCCTCAGAGAAAATGCACAACTCCAGTCACAGTGAAATTCATTTGAAGTCTAGAATAATAATAAAATCACACAGATTAACAATTACAGCTGTCCTCGAAGCGAAACACAACCCTTTACAACTATAGAACAAAACCTAAGGCCATGAAAGTCTCTTCAAGTCATATTTAATTTCATGTGCCCATTTCCTATAATGTTAAACATTGGCTAAAGTGCTGTACAACAGTAAAAAGCTGTGAAACCAGAATGTGGGACACGCTCAACAACTCAACTCCAGCCCCCTCTTGTGGTCGATTGACTGAACTGTCTTATACCTCCTTTAATTTCACGTGTCTGCAGTTTTATCCTGGACGATGAAACTGCTGAAGTATTGTAACATGATTAGCGCCCGACAAGTCATTTATTGCAGACGTGTGAACATTATGCAGACGTCACTTGATATAACTTAGAAGACAAACAAGACCAAGTCCATTTTCGTTGCCTTATACAAGATCACTTCGCAAAGTACGTGCTTCAGGAAGGAAATCCAGATCATCCTCGGGGATCCCGGAGCATATCCAGTTCAGAAGGGATGAGCAGCTCTTCACAGACGTTCTCCGGTCCATCTGGCTCAGCTTCAGCTATTTTCCAAAGAATAAAGCGCAAAAACGTCAGTGGAAACTGCATCATTTTCCATCCACTTCACATTAAGGCTGCAACTAACGATTATTTTAGTTAAGAATTAACGCATCGATTATTCTGACCATTAATCGGATGGAAAAAGCTGGCACATTTAGCTGATTTTTCATTTAAGTCTATCTTATATTAGAGATACATTGAAATATGCAAATAAACAAACGATCCAATTCCTTTTAAAATAAGAAAATAAACATTTTATCGTCAAATAAGACAACATCCCTCTAGTATGTTTGATCATTTGTAGCAAAAAAGAAATACAAGGAACAACATCTATAATAAAACTCAGCCCTTTCTGCTTTACGTATTAAGACATTGTAGGGCTAGTCTGTCTTTTTGGATTATCTGATTTGTAAAGTAAAAGGTTCTAAATGGGAATTTTTAGATATTTTTTAAGTAGAATTTGAACCAGGTGACACTAAAACTGTCAGTTGAGGATATTTCGGTAGAACTTTAACTCTTCTCCAAAAATGTAACTTCATCTCATAAGCAGATCCCTCTGTTACTTATTTTACTTTTTTTCTTTTTGCTGTAATATACCCTTCTTCATATGTATTTTAATATATTTTTGACACTAATTAGCTATGAAAACCTAACTGAAAAACTACACATCGTTTTATTTTACCAATATATGTATTTATTTAACTTTTGTCTTTCTTAACTTTAACATCAACACTCTCAACGTCTGTAATTGTTCTTTATTATTTGTTTTTTTCATAATGATATGTTAATATTTGTCATTGAGTTAACGGCTTTATGCATGTTCATGTTATTTGTTTGAAATAAAGTTATTAAAAAAAATAAAAAATTAGCGCGAGGCGCATGAGTCATGCTTGATATAAATTTGGTGGGGGCTTCCACGTCATCATTTTTTTTTTTTTTTTTAAAGACGCCAGTTGCACGGAGGCCTCAAACTAGAGGTCTGATATTCATAAACTCTTGAACCCCGATTGAAAATGATCTTTTCTAATCGCCTAAGAAGCCGAGTTCTTTTGAACACCCATCCTAAATAACTCCAAACTTTTGCGGCTCTACCTGAAATCGTCTCCGTGTTATGGAGGCCTAGTGCCATGTACTTGACCTGCTGAGAGTACGCTACTGAGGGCGAGTAGGCCGCTGGAGCGCCATGTTTGAAATAGCTGCGTTGGTTATTTGGTAAGTTATTTTTCGGAAACTTTATTCAAAGTTGTTTGTTTTGGCCTTGATTAAGTTATTGAAGCCATTTTTAATGTTTAGACAGAGCAGCAGAGGAGGAGCGACCGAGCGACCATGGCGTTTCAGCGACGGTTTGTTTGGCTGCTGGCGTCCCTGAAATATCTGAGGAAGAAAATGGCGTCTGGGGCTAGCAGCTGATCGATAATGAAGCTGAGGACCGCTTCAAACTACCTGGGGGATCCGCCCGATTCGTCAAAGGTAAGTTAAGTCAAGCTTCTGTTCGACACGCCATGTCGTCTGAAACTGCGGGTTTCATGCTATGCTAGCGCTGTTTGACGTTATGCTAGCGCTGTTTGACGTTATGCTAGCGCTGTTTGACGTTATGCTAGCGCTGTTTGACGCTGACGCTATTGAAGGCCTAGGCGTTTGGCCTAAGCTTTGCTGGTTTGGTTTGATTCTCTGCTGAGAGTCAATAAGCTGAGAAGGATTCTGCTGTTGCAAATCATTATGTCTTTAGGGTTTTTTTGTGCTGTGGTATTCATGGTTGAAAATCAGTTGTGATGTGAAAGAAAAATGGCGGCCAAGGATTTGGCAAATACAGTTCAGAGACTGCAGGAAGGGACTCGGCTTAGTTAATTACTATTATAAAACTTCACAGCATACCTATATATTCTTAGTGATAATTGAATGTGGCTATGTTGACACATTCAACATAGCCATAATTAAGATAATTATCTTTTGGATGTATATTAAATGTTTTTGGGTGAAAATAGTGTCTCTTATTTATTTTTGAAAATACAAACCTTTTTTATTTTTTGTATCTGCTTAATATTTAGTTTTGAATTTAATCTACATATTTCAAAGACGGGGTCCATACTTTAATAAGTCAGTAACTGAAACAAATTTAATTTACGTTGAACAATTTAAATTTAAATGCAAAAACCGGTTTTGCGTCAAAACACGCAGCCTCTTGAAATTTAATCTTGATTTCCTTTCTTCTGCACAAGCTTTTTTGGAAAGTATTCCTGTTAAAGGGAACTTTTTCCTCATCACTGTCACCACATTGATCCCCAATAGGAGGCATTGCTTAAACTTATTCTTATCAAAGTAAATAAATAAATGGTTCAGTGTTGGTTTTGTTTGGAAGTCTTCCTATTATAGGGAAGTTTTTGTTTTTGGAAATTCTTCCTGTTAATGCTCTTATGACCATATTTGTAACTGGGCCGCCTGTTTTATTATTATTTTTTTTATTTTATGACTGTAAAATTATCAAAAAATGTGCATTGAGTCTGTATTTTTGCTCTTTTTTTTCCAGAACAACTTCAGCTTTCAGTATCTGATAGTTATTTAAAATTTCTGACTATAAAAAATTTTGACAAACATTTTAAAGAGAAAAAGCGAAATTGAAATTTAAAGGTTTGTTGCTGAACAAGAACTTCAAGATGACAGGGGCGAATAATTTCAACTTAATTACATAAATGCAGAGAAAACTGAAGCCTGGCCTCCA
This sequence comes from Girardinus metallicus, assembly GCA_903067095.1. Lineage (NCBI taxonomy): Eukaryota > Metazoa > Chordata > Actinopteri > Cyprinodontiformes > Poeciliidae > Girardinus > Girardinus metallicus. The sequence goes on from CAEGAE010053207.1 coordinate 35,949, forward strand.
ATTTACAGGTTTTTATGCCTGTTTTTATTTAAATATTTCAGACGTTTTCATTTTTGTGGTCGACTCTAAAGCAGTTCCTCTCCAGCTGGAACCAGTGTAAGTGTAAATCACTTTTTACTGATTTTTATTTCCATCCATCCCTAGCACACTTCAGGTTTAGAGGGGTGCTAGTACCCATCTCCAGGGGTCAAAGAGCAAGAGGAAGGGTACACACTGGACAGGTCACCAATCCTCATTTGGCAGATTTATCTATTTTTTTTTTTTCCAAAACTAATTTTTGTAAAAAAAAAAATCTACTTGGGGCATTATTTTTGGAAGGTCACAATTTTATTTTCAGCATAATAAATATTTCTTATACAAATTATTCATAAATATTTATTATGCTGAAAATAAAATCGTGACCTTCCAAAAATAATGC